>CM060964.1:229885530-229901251 GCA_030765045.1 Tenodera sinensis | reverse complement strand
AGCAGACATCTAACCAATAAAGAAGACTGAATAATAATAGTAGTAGTAGTAGTAGAACCAGCAGCAGTCACAGAAGCAAGAGCAGGAGCAGGAGCAGCAAGAGCAGGAACAGTAGCAGCAGCACGTGCAGGAGCAGCAGGAGCACCAGCAGCAGGAGCAGGAGCAGGAGCAGCAGCAGGAGCAGCAGCAGCAGGAGTAGGAGCAGTAGAAGCAGAAGGAGCAGGAGCAGCAGCAGCAGGAGCAGCAAGAGCAGTGGCGCCAGGAACAGGAGCAGCAGGGGCAGCAGCAGCAGAAACAGCAGCAGGAGCTAGAGCAGTAGAAGCAGGAGCAGCAGCAGGAGCAGCAGCAGTAGCAGCAGGAGCAGGAGCAGCACCAGCAGGAGCAGCAGCAGCAGGAGCAGCAGCAGGAGTAGCAGCAGTAGGAGCAGGAGCAGCAGGAGCAGCAGCAGGAGCAGCCGCAAGAGCAGAAGCAGGAGCAGGAGCAGCAGCAGCAGGAGCAGCAAGAGCAGTGGCGCCAGGAACAGGAGCAGCAGGGGCAGCAGCAGCAGAAACAGCAGCAGGAGCTAGAGCAGTAGAAGCAGGAGCAGCAGCAGGAGCAGCAGCAGTAGCAGCAGGAGCAGGAGCAGCACCAGCAGGAGCAGCAGCAGCAGGAGCAGCAGCAGGAGTAGCAGCAGTAGGAGCAGGAGCAGCAGGAGCAGCAGCAGGAGCAGCCGCAAGAGCAGAAGCAGGAGCAGGAGCAGCAGCACGTGCAGGAGCAGCAGCAGGAGTAGCAGGAGCACGAGCAGTAGCAGTAGCAGGAGCACGAGCAGTAGCAGCAGCAGGATCACGAGCAGCAGGGGCAGCAGAAGCAGGAGCAAATGCAGTAGCAGCAGCACTAGGAGCAGGAGCAGCAGGAGCGGGAGCAGCACCAGCAGGAGCAGCAGCAGGGGGAGCAGAAGCAGTAGGAGCAGGAGCAGCAGGAGCAGAAGCAGTAGGAGCAGGAGCAGCAGGAGCAGCAGCAGAAGCAGCAGCAGGAGCAGCAGGAGCAGCAGCAGTAGCAGGAGCAGCAGCAGAGGGAGCAGGAACAGCAGCACCACAAGCAGCAGCAGGAGCAGAAGGAGCAGGGGGAGCAGCAGGAGCAGGAGCATGCAGCACGCGCAGGAGCAGCAGGAGCAGAAGCATCAGCAGCAGGAGTAGGAGCAGCAGCAGCAGGAGCAGCAGCAGGAGTTGCAGCAGAAGGAGCAGGAGCAGTAGCAGCAGGAGCAGCACCAGGAGGAGCAGGAGCAGCAGGAGCAGCAGCAGCAGGTGTAGAAGCAGCAGGAGCCGTAGCAGCAGCTGGAGTAGATGCAGAAGCAGAAGGAGCAGCACCAGGAGCAGGAGGAGAAGCAGCAGAAGTAGCAGCAGCAGGAGCAGTAGCAGCAGCTGGAGTAGGAGCAACAAGAGCAGCAGCAGCAGGAGCAGCAGCAGCAGAAGCAGCAGCAGGAGCAGCAGCAGTACGAGCAGGAGCAGCAGCAGTACGAGCAGGAGCAGCAGGAGCAGCGCCAGTAGGAGCAGCAGGAACAGCAGCAGTAGGAACAGGAGCAGCAGGAGCAGTAGCAGGAGCAGAAGCAGCAAAAGAAGGAGCAGTAGCTGCAATAGCAGGAGCAGCAGCAGGAGCAGCAGCAGCAGGAGCAGGAGAAGTAGTAGCAGCAGGAGCAGGAGCAGTAGGAGAAGCAGCAGGAGCAGCAGCAGGAGCAGCAGCAGTAGTAGCAGCAGTAGCAGCAGCAGGAGCAGGAAGAGCAGCAGGAGCAGCAGCAGGAGTAGGAGCAGTAGCAAGAGCAGTAGCATCAGTAGCAGGAGCAGCAGCAGCAGGAGTAGTGCAATAGCAGGAGCAGAAGCAGCAGGAGTAGCAGCAGCAGGAGCAGGAGCAGTAGCAGCAGCTGGAGCAGGAGCAGGAGCAGGAGCAGTAGCAGCAGCTGAAGCAGGAGCAGCAGCAGCAGGAGCAGGAACAGCAGCAGCAGGAGCAGCAGCAGGAGCAGCAGCACGTGCAGGAGCAGCAGGAGCTCCAGCAGCAGGAATAGGAACAGCAGCAGGAGCAGGAGCAGCAGCAGCAGGAGTAGCAGCAGCAGCAGGAGTAGCAGCAGCAGGAGCAGGAGAAGTAGTAGCAGCAGGAGCAGTAGGAGAAGCAGCAGGAGCAGCAGCAGTAGTAGCAGCAGTAGCAGCAGCAGGAGCAGGAGCAGCAGCAGGAGTAGGAGCAGTAGCAAGAGCAGTAGCATCAGTAACAGGAGCAGGAGCAGCAGGAGTAGTGCAATAGCAGGAGCAGGAGCAGCAGGAGTAGTAGCAGCAGCAAGAGCAGGAACAGTAGCAGCAGCACGTGCAGGAGCAGCAGGAGCACCAGCAGCAGGAGCAGGAGCAGGAGCAGCAGCAGGAGCAGCAGCAGCAGGAGTAGGAGCAGTAGAAGCAGAAGGAGCAGGAGCAGCAGCAGCAGGAGCAGCAAGAGCAGTGGCGCCAGGAACAGGAGCAGCAGGGGCAGCAGCAGCAGAAACAGCAGCAGGAGCTAGAGCAGTAGAAGCAGGAGCAGCAGCAGGAGCAGCAGCAGTAGCAGCAGGAGCAGGAGCAGCACCAGCAGGAGCAGCAGCAGCAGGAGCAGCAGCAGGAGTAGCAGCAGTAGGAGCAGGAGCAGCAGGAGCAGCAGCAGGAGCAGCCGCAAGAGCAGAAGCAGGAGCAGGAGCAGCAGCAGCAGGAGCAGCAAGAGCAGTGGCGCCAGGAACAGGAGCAGCAGGGGCAGCAGCAGCAGAAACAGCAGCAGGAGCTAGAGCAGTAGAAGCAGGAGCAGCAGCAGGAGCAGCAGCAGTAGCAGCAGGAGCAGGAGCAGCACCAGCAGGAGCAGCAGCAGCAGGAGCAGCAGCAGGAGTAGCAGCAGTAGGAGCAGGAGCAGCAGGAGCAGCAGCAGGAGCAGCCGCAAGAGCAGAAGCAGGAGCAGGAGCAGCAGCACGTGCAGGAGCAGCAGCAGGAGTAGCAGGAGCACGAGCAGTAGCAGTAGCAGGAGCACGAGCAGTAGCAGCAGCAGGATCACGAGCAGCAGGGGCAGCAGAAGCAGGAGCAAATGCAGTAGCAGCAGCACTAGGAGCAGGAGCAGCAGGAGCGGGAGCAGCACCAGCAGGAGCAGCAGCAGGGGGAGCAGAAGCAGTAGGAGCAGGAGCAGCAGGAGCAGAAGCAGTAGGAGCAGGAGCAGCAGGAGCAGCAGCAGAAGCAGCAGCAGGAGCAGCAGGAGCAGCAGCAGTAGCAGGAGCAGCAGCAGAGGGAGCAGGAACAGCAGCACCACAAGCAGCAGCAGGAGCAGAAGGAGCAGGGGGAGCAGCAGGAGCAGGAGCATGCAGCACGCGCAGGAGCAGCAGGAGCAGAAGCATCAGCAGCAGGAGTAGGAGCAGCAGCAGCAGGAGCAGCAGCAGGAGTTGCAGCAGAAGGAGCAGGAGCAGTAGCAGCAGGAGCAGCACCAGGAGGAGCAGGAGCAGCAGGAGCAGCAGCAGCAGGTGTAGAAGCAGCAGGAGCCGTAGCAGCAGCTGGAGTAGATGCAGAAGCAGAAGGAGCAGCACCAGGAGCAGGAGGAGAAGCAGCAGAAGTAGCAGCAGCAGGAGCAGTAGCAGCAGCTGGAGTAGGAGCAACAAGAGCAGCAGCAGCAGGAGCAGCAGCAGCAGGAGCAGCAGCAGTACGAGCAGGAGCAGCAGCAGTACGAGCAGGAGCAGCAGGAGCAGCGCCAGTAGGAGCAGCAGGAACAGCAGCAGTAGGAACAGGAGCAGCAGGAGCAGTAGCAGGAGCAGAAGCAGCAAAAGAAGGAGCAGTAGCTGCAATAGCAGGAGCAGCAGCAGGAGCAGCAGCAGCAGGAGCAGGAGAAGTAGTAGCAGCAGGAGCAGGAGCAGTAGGAGAAGCAGCAGGAGCAGCAGCAGGAGCAGCAGCAGTAGTAGCAGCAGTAGCAGCAGCAGGAGCAGGAAGAGCAGCAGGAGCAGCAGCAGGAGTAGGAGCAGTAGCAAGAGCAGTAGCATCAGTAGCAGGAGCAGCAGCAGCAGGAGTAGTGCAATAGCAGGAGCAGAAGCAGCAGGAGTAGCAGCAGCAGGAGCAGGAGCAGTAGCAGCAGCTGGAGCAGGAGCAGGAGCAGGAGCAGTAGCAGCAGCTGAAGCAGGAGCAGCAGCAGCAGGAGCAGGAACAGCAGCAGCAGGAGCAGCAGCAGGAGCAGCAGCACGTGCAGGAGCAGCAGGAGCTCCAGCAGCAGGAATAGGAACAGCAGCAGGAGCAGGAGCAGCAGCAGCAGGAGTAGCAGCAGCAGCAGGAGTAGCAGCAGCAGGAGCAGGAGAAGTAGTAGCAGCAGGAGCAGTAGGAGAAGCAGCAGGAGCAGCAGCAGTAGTAGCAGCAGTAGCAGCAGCAGGAGCAGGAGCAGCAGCAGGAGTAGGAGCAGTAGCAAGAGCAGTAGCATCAGTAACAGGAGCAGGAGCAGCAGGAGTAGTGCAATAGCAGGAGCAGGAGCAGCAGGAGTAGTAGCAGCAGCAGGAGCAGGAGCAGTAGCAGAAGCTGGAGCAGGAGCAGGAGCAGTAGCAGCAGCTGGAGCAGAAACAGCAGCAGCAGCAGGAGCAGGAACAGCAGCAGCAGGAGCAGCAGCAGCAGGAGCAGCAGGAGCAGCAGCAGCAGGAATAGGAGCAGCAGCAGGAGCAGCAGCAGGAGTAGCAGCAGCAACAGGAGCAGGAGCAGTAGCAGCAGCAGGAGCAGCAGCAGCAGGACCAGCAAGAGCAGTAGCAGCAAAAGCAGCATCAGGGGCCGCAGCAGCAGGAGCAAATGCAGTAGCAGCAGGAGCAGCAGCAGGAGCAGCAGCAGAAGCAGCAGCAGGAGCAGCAGGAGCAGCACCAGTAGCAGGAGCAGCAGCAGAGGGAGCAGGAACAGCAGCACCACAAGCAGCAGCAGGAGCAGAAGGAGCAGGGGGAGCAGCAGGAGCAGGAGCATGCAGCACGCGCAGGAGCAGCAGGAGCAGAAGCATCAGCAGCAGGAGTAGGAGCAGCAGCAGCAGGAGCAGCAGCAGGAGTTGCAGCAGAAGGAGCAGGAGCAGTAGCAGCAGGAGCAGCACCAGGAGGAGCAGGAGCAGCAGG
Organism: Tenodera sinensis; assembly: GCA_030765045.1. Lineage (NCBI taxonomy): Eukaryota > Metazoa > Arthropoda > Insecta > Mantodea > Mantidae > Tenodera > Tenodera sinensis. Next base: position 229,896,159 of record CM060964.1, on the reverse strand, counting down.
AGCAGCAGCAGCAGGTGTAGAAGCAGCAGGAGCCGTAGCAGCAGCTGGAGTAGATGCAGAAGCAGAAGGAGCAGCACCAGGAGCAGGAGGAGAAGCAGCAGAAGTAGCAGCAGCAGGAGCAGTAGCAGCAGCTGGAGTAGGAGCAACAAGAGCAGCAGCAGCAGGAGCAGCAGCAGCAGAAGCAGCAGCAGGAGCAGCAGCAGTACGAGCAGGAGCAGCAGCAGTACGAGCAGGAGCAGCAGGAGCAGCGCCAGTAGGAGCAGCAGGAACAGCAGCAGTAGGAACAGGAGCAGCAGGAGCAGTAGCAGGAGCAGAAGCAGCAAAAGAAGGAGCAGTAGCTGCAATAGCAGGAGCAGCAGCAGGAGCAGCAGCAGCAGGAGCAGGAGAAGTAGTAGCAGCAGGAGCAGGAGCAGTAGGAGAAGCAGCAGGAGCAGCAGCAGGAGCAGCAGCAGTAGTAGCAGCAGTAGCAGCAGCAGGAGCAGGAAGAGCAGCAGGAGCAGCAGCAGGAGTAGGAGCAGTAGCAAGAGCAGTAGCATCAGTAGCAGGAGCAGCAGCAGCAGCAGGAGTAGTGCAAAAGCAGGAGCAGAAGCAGCAGGAGTAGCAGCAGCAGGAGCAGGAGCAGTAGCAGCAGCTGGAGCAGGAGCAGGAGCAGGAGCAGTAGCAGCAGCTGAAGCAGGAGCAGCAGCAGCAGGAGCAGGAACAGCAGCAGCAGGAGCAGCAGCAGGAGCAGCAGCACGTGCAGGAGCAGCAGGAGCTCCAGCAGCAGGAATAGGAACAGCAGCAGGAGCAGGAGCAGCAGCAGCAGGAGTAGCAGCAGCAGCAGGAGTAGCAGCAGCAGGAGCAGGAGAAGTAGTAGCAGCAGGAGCAGTAGGAGAAGCAGCAGGAGCAGCAGCAGTAGTAGCAGCAGTAGCAGCAGCAGGAGCAGGGGCAGCAGCAGGAGTAGGAGCAGTAGCAAGAGCAGTAGCATCAGTAACAGGAGCAGGAGCAGCAGGAGTAGTGCAATAGCAGGAGCAGGAGCAGCAGGAGTAGTAGCAGCAGCAGGAGCAGGAGCAGTAGCAGAAGCTGGAGCAGGAGCAGGAGCAGTAGCAGCAGCTGGAGCAGAAACAGCAGCAGCAGCAGGAGCAGGAACAGCAGCAGCAGGAGCAGCAGCAGCAGGAGCAGCAGGAGCAGCAGCAGCAGGAATAGGAGCAGCAGCAGGAGCAGCAGCAGGAGTAGCAGCAGCAACAGGAGCAGGAGCAGTAGCAGCAGCAGGAGCAGCAGCAGCAGGACCAGCAAGAGCAGTAGCAGCAAAAGCAGTATCAGGGGCCGCAGCAGCAGGAGCAAATGCAGTAGCAGCAGGAGCAGCAGCAGGAGCAGCAGCAGCAGCAGGAGCAGTAGGAGCAGGAGCAGCAGGAGTAGCAGAAGCAGGAGCAGCAGGAGCAGAAGCAGTAGGACCAGGACCAGCAGGAGCAGCAGGAGCAGCAGCAGTAGCAGCAACAGAGGAACAGGAACAGCAGCAGCACAAGCAGCAGTAGGAGCAGAAGGAGCAGGATCAGGAGCAGGAGTAGCAGCAGGAGCATGCAGCACATGCAGGAGCAGCAGGAGCAGAAGCATCAGCGGCAGCAGTAGGAGCAGCAGCAGCAGGAGCAGGAGCAGCAGCACATGCAGGAGCAGGAGCAGCACCAGCAGCAGCAAGAGCAGCAGCAGGAGCAGGAGAAGCAACCGCAGGAGCACGAACAGCAGCAGCAGGAGCAGCAGCAGCCGCACGTGCAGGAGCAGCAGGAGCACCAGCAGCAGGAATAGGAAGAGCAGCAGGAGCAGGAGTAGCAGCAGCAGGAGTAGCAGCAGCAGTAGCAGGAGCAGTACCAGCAGCAGAAGCAGGAGCAGCAGCAGCAGGAGCAGCAAGGGAAGCAGCAGCAGGAGCAGGGGCAGCAGCAGAAGGAGTAAGAGCAGTAGCAGCAGGCACAGCAGCAGCAGGAGCGCAAGCAGTAGGAGCAGGAGCAGCAGGAACAGCACCAGCAGGAGCAGCAGTAGCAGGAGTAGCAGCAGGAGCAGAAGAAGTAGGAGCAGGAGCAGGAGGAGCAGCAGTAGCAGGAGCAGCAGCAGGAGCAGGAACGGCAGCAGCACAAGCAGCAGGAGCAGAAGGAGCAGCAGCAGGAGCAGGAGGAGCAGCAGCACGTGCAGTAGCAGCAGGATCATAACCATCAGCAGCAGGAGTAGGAGCAGCACCAGCAGGAGCAGCAGTAGCTTATGCAGCAGGATCAGCAGGAGCAGGAGCAGCAGCAGCACGAATAGCAGCAGAAGGAGGAGCATAGCAGCAGTTGGAGAAGGAGTAGGAGCCGGAGCAGTAGCAGGAGCAGCAAGAGAAGCATCAGCAGGAGCACGAGCAGAAGCAGCAGAAGCAGCAGCAGGAGCAAGAGCAGTAGCAGCAACAGTAGCAGCAGCAGGAGCGGCACCAACAGGAGCAGCAGAAGAATGAACAGGAGCAGCTGGAGCAGGAGCAGAGGGAGCAGGAGCAGCAGGAGCAGGAGCAGGAGCAGCAGCAGGAGAAGGAGCAGCAGCAGCACGTGCAGGAGCAGCAGGAGCAGAAGCACCAGCAGCAGGAGTAGGAGCAGAAGCAGCAGGAGGAGCAGCAGCAGAACCACGAGCACGAGCAGCAGGAGCAGCAGCAGCAGCAATAGGAGCAGCAGCAATAGGAGCAGCAGCAGCAGGGCAGCACCAGGTGCAAGAGCAACAGGAGCAGGAGCAGTAGCATCAGGAGCAGTAGGAGCAGGAGCAGGAGCAGCAGCAGAAGCAGCAGCAGCAAGAGCAGTAGCAGCAGGAGCAGCAGGAGCAGGTGGAGCAGCATCAGCAGCAGGAGAAGCGGCAGAAGCAGGAGAAAGAGCAGCAGGAGCAAGAGCAGCGGGAGCAGCAGCAGAAGTAGCAGCAGTAGCAGCAGGAGCAGCAGGAGTACGAGCAGTAGCAGTAGTATGAGTAGCAGGAGCAGCAGCAGCAGTAGCAGGTGCAGAAGCAGAAGTAGGACCAGGAGCAGCACGAGCAGCAGGAGCAGGAGCAGTAGGAGCAGGAGCAGCAGGAGTAGGAGCAGCAGAAGCAGGAGCAGCAGGAGCAGAAGCAGTAGGACCAGGACCAGCAGGAGCAGCAGGAGCAGCAGCAGAGGAACAGGAACAGCAGCAGCACAAGCAGCAGTAGGAGCAGAAGGAGCAGGATCAGGAGCAGGAGTAGCAGCAGGAGCATGCAGCACATGCAGGAGCATCAGGAGCAGAAGCATCAGCGGCAGGAGTAGGAGCAGCAGCAGCAGGAGCAGGAGCAGCAGCACATGCAGGAGCAGGAGCAGCAGCAGCAGCACCAGCAGCAGCAAGAGCAGCAGCAGTAGGAGCAGGAGCAGCAAGAGCAGGAGCAGGAGAAGCAACCACAGGAGCACGAACAGCAGCAGCAGGAGCAGCAGCAGCCGCACGTGCAGGAGCAGCAGGAGCACCAGCAGCAGGAATAGGAAGAGCAGCAGGAGCAGGAGTAGCAGCAGCAGGAGTAGCAGCAGCAGTAGCAGGAGCAGTACCAGAAGCAGAAGCAGGAGCAGCAGCAGCAGGAGCAGCAAGAGAAGAAGCAGCAGGAGCAGGGGCAGCAGCAGAAGCAGCAGCAGAAGCAGCAGCACGAGTAAGAGCAGTAGCAGCAGGAACAGCAGCAGCAGCAGTAGGAGCAGGAGCAGCAGGAACAGCACCAGCAGGAGCAGCAGTAGCAGGAGCAGCAGCAGGAGCAGAAGAAGTAGGAGCAGGAAGAGCAGCAGTAGCAGGAGCAGCAGCAGGAGCAGGAACAGCAGCAGCACAAGCAGCAGGAGCAGAAGGAGCAGCAGCAAGAGCAGGAGGAGCAGCAGCACGTGCAGGAGCAGCAGGATCATAAGCATCATCAGCAGGAGTAGGAGCAGCACCAGCAGGAGCAGGAGCCGCAGTAGCTGATGCAGCAGGATCAGCAGGAGTAGGAGCAGCAGGAGCAGCAGCAGGAATAGCAGCAGAAGGAGGAGCATAGCAGCAGTTGGAGAAGGAGTAGGAGCCGGAGCAGTAGCAGGAGCAGCAAGAGAAGCAGCAGCAGGAGCACGAGCAGAAGCAGCAAAAGCAGCAGCAGGAGCAAGAGCAGTAGCAGCAACAGTAGCAGCAGCAGGAGCAGGAGCGGCACCAACAGGAGCAGCAGAAGAATGAACAGGAGCAGCTGGAGCAGGAGCAGAGGGAGCAGGAGCAGCAGGAGCAGGAGCAGCAGCAGGAGAAGGAGCAGCAGCAGCACGTGCAGGAGCAGCAGAAGCAGAAGCACCAGCAGCAGGAGTAGGAGCAGAAGCAGCAGGAGAAGGAGCAGCTGGAGGAGCAGCAGCAGGACCACGAGCACGAGCAGCAGGAGCAGCAGCCGAGGCAGCAGCAGGAGCAGCAGCAATAGGAGCAGCAGCAATAGGAGCAGCAGCAGCAGGGCAGCACCAGGTGCAAGAGCAACAGGAGCAAGAGCAGTAGCAGTAGCATCAGGAGCAGTAGGAGCAGGAGCAGGAACAGCAGCAGAAGCAGCAGCAAGAGCAGGTGGAGCAGCATCAGGAGCAGGAGAAGCGGCAGAAGCAGGAGAAAGAGGAGCAGGAGCAAGAGCAGCGGGAGCAGCAGCAGAAGTAGCAGCAGTAGCAGCAGCAGGAGCAGGAGCAGCAGGAGTAGGAGCAGTAGCAGGAGCAGTAGCATGAGTAGCAGGAGCACCAGCAGCAGTAGCAGGTGCAGAAGCAGAAGTAGGACCAGGAGCAGCACGAGCAGCAGGAGCAGGAGCAGCGCCAGTAGGAGCAGCAGCAGCAGGAGCAGGAGTAGCAAGAACAGGGGCAGGAGCAGCAGCACGCGCAGGAGCAGAAGGAGAAGGAGCACCAGCAGCAGGTATAGGAGCAGCAGCAGAAGGAGCAGGAGCAGTAGCAGCAGGATTAGGGGCAGTAGGAAGAGCAGCAGCCGGAGTACGAGCAGTAGGAGCAGCAGGAGTAGGAACAGCAGGATTAGGAGCAGCAGCAGGAAAAGTAGCAGCAGGAGCAGCAGAAGGAGAAGGAGCAGCAGCAGTAGCAAGGGCAACAGGAGTAGAAGCATGAGCAGGAGCAGGAGCAGGAGCAACAGAAGCAGGTGCAGCAGCAGGAGTAGGAGCATTAGCAGCAGGAGTAGAAGCAGTAGCAGCAGGAGTAGGAGCAGCATGATGCGGTGAAGCAGCAGCAGGAGCATTTGCAGCAGGAGCACCCGAAGCAGGAGCAGGAGCAGCAGCAGGAGCAGGAGTATCACCAGCAAGAGGAGCAGCAGCAGGAGCAGCAGCAGGAGCAGCAGCAGGAGGATCATGAGCAGCAGGAGCCTGAGCAGCAGCAGGAGTAGGAGCAGCAGGACTGAGTATGAGCAGCAGCAGCAAGAGAAGCAGCAGGAGCAGGAGCACTAGCAGTAGAAGCAGCAGGAGCAGCAGTAGCAGTAGCAGGAGCAGCATCAGCAGGAGCAGCAGCGGGAACAGGAGCAGCAGGATTAGACGCATTAGCCACTGTAGGCGCAAGAGCAGCAGGAGCAGAAGCAGCAGTAGCAGCACGAGCAGTAGTAGCAGCAGGAGCAGCAGCAGCAGAAGCAGCAGAACACGGAGCAGGAGCAGCAGCAGTAGGAGGAGCATAGCAACAGCACTTGCAGGAGTAGAAGCACCAGCAGCAGCAGTAAGAGCAGGAGCAGCAGCAGCAGGAGCAGGAGCAGCAGTACCAGCAGCAGAAGGAGCAGCAGCAGGAGCAGCAGAAGGAGCAGCAGCAGGAGTAGTAGTAGCAGCAGGAGCAGCAGTAGCAGCAGCAGGACCAGAAGCAGCAGAAGTAGAAGCAGTAGCAGCAGCAGGAGAAGGAGCAGCACCAGGAGAAGGAGCAGCAAGCGCAGCAGCAGGAGCTGGAGCAACAGCAGAAGCAGCAGTAGGAGCAGGAGCAGCAGCAACGGGGGCAGCAGCACCAGGAGCAGCAGCAGGAGCAGCAGCAGGAGCAGCAGCAGGAGCAGCAGGAGCAGCAGGAGCAGCAGGAGGAACAGCAGCAGGAGCAGCAGCAATTGGAGCAGCAGCAGGAGCAGGTGCAGTAGCAGTAGCAGCAGGACAGGAGCAGCAGCAGCAGCAGAAGCAGGAGCGGCAGCAGCAAGAGCAGCAGCAGGAGCAGGAGAAGTAGCAGGAGCAGCGGCAGGAGCAGCAGCAGCAGCAGGAGCAGAAGCACTAGCAGGAGCAGCAGCAACATAAGCAGGAGCAGCAGCAACAGTAGCAGGAGCAGCAGCAAGAGCAGCATCAGCACGAGCTGGAGCAGCAGCAGTAGCAGCAGGAGTAGGAGCAGGAACAGCAGCAGGACCAGGAGCAGCAGGAATAAGCGCAGCAGCAGCAGGAGTAGGAGCAGTAGCAGCAGGAGTAGGAGCAGCAGGAGTTACAGCAGCTGGAGTAGGAGCAGTAGCAGCAGGAGTAGGGGCAGCAGGAGTTACAGCAGCTGTAGTAGTAGCAGCAGCAGCAGGAGCAGTTGCAGGTGGAGAAGCAGCAGCAGGAGCAGGAGCAGCACCAGCAGGAGCAGCTACAGTAGGAACAGGAGCAGCCGGAGGAGGAGCAGGAGCAGCAGCAGCAGGAGTAGGAGCAGCAGCAGCAGGAACAGCAGCAGCAGGAGCAGCAGCGGCAGGAGCAGTAGCAGCAGCAGGGGCAGGAGCAGCAAGAGAAATAGCAGGAGCCAGAGCAGCAGGAGCAGCAGCAGTAGCAGGAGCAGCAGGAGCAGCACTAGCAAGAGCTGCAGCAGCACTAAGAGGAGCCGCAACAGGGCACGACCAGGAGCAGCAGCAGGAGTAGAAGCAGTAATCGCAGCAGCAGGAGCAGCAGCAGGAGCAGCAGGAGTAGGCGCAGCAGCAGGAGTAGGAGCAGTGGCAGCAGGAGTAGGGGCAGCAGGAGTAGGAGCAGCAGCAGCAGGATGAGCAGCACCAGAAGGAGCAGCAGCAGCACCTGCAGGAGCAGCGGCAACAGGAGCAGCAGCAGGATGAGCAGTAGCAGTAGGAGCAGGAGCAGCAGGAGCCGCAGCACCAGCACCAGGAGTAGGAGCAGTAGCAGCTGAGCAGCAGCAGCAGGAGCAGTAGCAGCTGCAGGAGCAGGAGCAGGGGAAAAAGGAGCAGTAGCAGCAGCAGGAGCAGCGGAGCAGCAGGAGCAGCTGCAGCGGGAGAAGGAGCAGTAGCCACAGTAGGAGCAGGAGCAGCAGGAGCAGGAGTAGCAGCAGTAGCAGCAGCAGGAGGAGCAGCATGAGCAGGAGCAGCAGCAGAAGCAGAAGCAGCAGGAGCAGGATCAGGAGCATCAGCAGCAGGAGTAGTAGCAGTAGCAGCAGCAGGAACAGCAGCAGGAGACACAGGAGCAGCAGCAGGAGACACAGGAGCTGCAGCAGGAGTAACAGCAGCAGCGGCAGGAGCAGTAGCAGCAGCAGGGTCAGGAGCAGCAGAAGCAGGAGCAGCAAGAGAAACAGCAGGAGCCGGAGCAGCAGGAGCAGCAGCAGCAGCACGAGCAGGAACAGTAGCAGCCGGAGCAGCTGCAGGAGCGCCAGCAGGAGCAGGCGAAGAAGCAACAGGTGTTGGAGTACCAGCAGGAGTAGGAGCAGCACGAGCGGGAGTAGCAGCACCAGGAGCAGCAGGAGCAGCCGCAGCAGGAGCAGGAGTTACATCAGGAGCAGCAGAAGGAGCAGGAGCAGCAGGAGGAACAGCAGCAGCTGGACCAGCAGCAGGAGCAGGAATAGCACCAGCAAGAGCAGCAGCAGCGGGAGGAGCAGCAGTAGGAGCATGAGCAGCAGGAGAAGCAGGAACAGGAGCAGCAGCAGCAGCAGGAGTAGGAGCAGCACCAGCTGAGCAGGAGCAGCAAGAGAAGCAGCAGGAGCAGCAGGAGCACCACAAGGAGCAGCAGCAGCACGAGCAGTAGTAGCAGCAGAAGCAGGAGCAGCAGGAGCAGTAACAACAGGAGCTCAGGAGCAGCAACAGCAGCTGAGCAGGAGCATTAGCCGCAGTAGGAGCAAGAGCAGCAGGAGCAGAAGCAGCAGGAGCAGGAGCACCAGAAGGAGCAGCAGCAGCAAAAGCAGTAGTAGCAGCAGAAGCAGGAGAAGGAGCAGCAGGAGCAGCAGCACGAGCAGGAGCAGCAGCAGCAGAAGCAGGAGCAGCAGGAGCATCAGCAGCATGAGAAGGAGCAGCAGCAGGAGCAGCAGCAGTAGGAGGAGGAGCATAGCAGCAGCACTTGCAGGAGTAGTTGTACCAGCAGCAGGAGTAGGAGCAGTACAAAGAGCAGGAGCAGTAGGAGCAGCAGCAGCAGGAGCAGCAGTAGCAGCAGCAGCAGGAGTAGGCGCAGCTGCAGCAGGAGTAGGGGCAACAGGAGTAGGCGCAGCTGCAGCAGGAGTAGGAGCAGCAGCAGCAAGAGTTGGAGCAGCAGCAGGAGCAGGAGCAGCAGGAGCAGGAGCAGCAGCAACAGGGGCAGAAGCGGGAGCAGTAGCAGTAGCAGAGTAGTAGCAGTAGCAGAGTAGTAGCAGTAGCAGTACCAGTGGCAGTGGTAGTAGCAGTAGCAGCAGCAGTAGTAGCTGTAGCAACAGCTGTAGTAGTAGCAGCAGTAGCAACAGCAGTAGCAGAAGTAGAAGCAGCAGCAGTAGCTGTAGCAGTAGCTGTAGTAGTAGTAGTAGTAGTAGTAGTAGTAGTAGTAGCAGTAGTAGGAGTAGTAGCAGTAACAGTAGTAGTAGTAGCATTTGTAGTAGTAGTAGTAGTAGTAGTAGTAGTAGTAGTAGTAGTAGTAGTAGTAGTAGTAGTAGTAGTAGTAGCAGCAGCAGCAGCAGTAGTATTAGCAGGAGCAGCTGTAGCAGTAGCAGAAGCAGTGGCAGCAGCAGTAGCAGTAGCAGCAGGAGCAGGAGCAGCAGCAGCAGCAGCAGGAGCAGGAGCAGCAGCAGGAGCAAGAGCAGGAGCAGTAGTAGGCGCAGCTGCAGCAGGAGTAGGGGCAGCAGGAGCAGCAGCAGGAGTAGGAGCAGCAGCAAGAGTAGGAGCAGCAGCAGGAGCACACGCAGCAGGAGCAGGAGCAGCAGCAACAGGGGCAGAAGCGGGAGCAGCAGCAGCAGCAGTAGCAGTAGCAGAGTAGTAGCAGTACCAGTAGCAGTAGTAGTAGCAGTAGCTGCAGCAGTAGCAGCAGTAGTAGTAACAGAAGCAGCAGCAGCAGTAGCAGTAGCAGAGTAGTATCAGTAGCAGTACCAGTAGCATTAGCAGTAGCAGCAGCAGTAGCAGCAGTAGTAGTAGCTGTAGCAGAGTAGTACCAGTAGCAGTACCAGCAGCAGTAGCAGCAGCAGCAGTAGCAGAGTAGTATCAGGAGCAGTACCAGCAGCAGTAGCAGTAGCAGTAACAGAGGCAGCAGCAGTAGCAGTAGCAGTAGCAGTAGCAGTAGCAGTAGCAGCAGCAGTAGCAGCAGTAGTAGTAGCAGTAGCAGTAGCAGCAGCAGTAGGAGCAGTAGTAGTAGCTGTAGCAGCAGTAGAAGCTGTAGCAGTAGATGTAGGAGTAGCAGTAGTAGTAGCAGTAGCTATAGCAGTAGCAGTAGTAGTAGTAGTAGTAGTAGCAGCAGCAGTAGTGGTAGTAGTAGTAGCAGTAGCAGTAGCAGTAGTAATAGCAGTAGTAGTAGCAGTAGCAGTAGCAGTAGTAGTAGTAGTAGTAGCAGCAGTAGTAGCTGTAGCAGGAGCAGTAACAGTAGCAGTAGCAGTAGCAGTAACAGTAGCAGTAACAGGTGCGGCAGCAGCAGTAGCAGTAGCAGTAACAGTAGCAGTAACAGAAGCAGCAGCAGCAGCAGTAGCAGTAGCAGCAGCAGTAGCAGTAACAGAAGCAGCAGCAGTAGTAGCAGTAGCAGTAGCAGTAACAGTAGCAGTAACAGTAGCAGTAGCAGCAGCAGTAACAGTAGCAGTAGCCGTAGCAGTAACAGAAGCAGCAGCAGCAGCAGTAGCAGCAGCAGTAGCAGTAGCAGTAGCCGTAGCAGTAACAGAAGCAGCAGCAGCAGCAGCAGCAGTAGCAGTAACAGTAGCAGAAACAGAAGCAGCAGTTGCAGTAGCAGTAGCAGTAACAGTAGCAGTAACAGAAGCAGCAGCAGCCGTAGCAGTAGCAGTAACGGAAGCAGCAGCAGCAGTAGCAGTAGCAGTAGCAGTATCAGAAGCAGCAGCAGCAGTAGCAGTAGCAGTAGCAGTAACAGCAGCAGTAACAGAAGCAGCAGCAGCAGTAACAGCAGCAGCAGCAGCAGTAGCAGTAACAGAAGCAGCAGCAGCAGCAGTAGCAGTAGCAGTAGCTGTAGCAGTAGCTGTAGCAGTAGCAGTATCAGTAGCAGTAACAGAAGCAGCAGCAGTAGCAGCAGGAGTAGCAGTAGCAGTAGCAGAAGCAGCAGCAGCAGTACAGTAGCAGTAGCTGCAGCAGGAGTAGTAGCAGCAGCAGCAGTAGCAGTAGCAGTAACAGTAGCAGTAACAGAAACAGCAGCAGCAGCAGTAGCAGCAGCAGTAGTAGCAGTAGCAGTAGCTGCAGCAGGAGTAGTAGCAGCAGCAGCAGTAGCAGTAACAGAAGCAGCAGCAGCAGTAGCAGCAGCAGTAGCTGTAGCAGTAGCTGTAGCTGTAGCAGTAGCAGTAGTAGTACTAGTAGTAGTAGTAGTAGT
>CM060964.1:229735530-229875530 GCA_030765045.1 Tenodera sinensis | reverse complement strand
AATTTGAAAATAACCATATTAAACGTTCAATACAAGTAAAATATCTGGGCATATTTCTGGACGAAAGACTAAATTTCAAATTTCATACTGATTATGTGAGGGTTAAAGCAGAAAAAGTAATGCTGAAACTTTCCCGTTTAGCACAATTTGATTTCAAAATTCCCTTGAACACCATAACCACCTACCATACGAGCATATTTGGAGCCATAGTGACCTATGCAGCATCAACGTGGGCGCACAGAGCCAAGCTTACCACAGTCAAGACCTTACTGAGAAGATCACAGAGGAAGATCCTACTCCGATTTACAGGAGCAGTGAACACAACACCAACCATGGCTTTGCTAGTTATCCTGGGAATTTGGCCTATTGACCTTACCCTACGATACAGGGGTGCATGCTTTTGGATGAAAAAAGGAGATCAAGGAAAAGTTTTTGAAATAATGGATGGTTTTTATTACAAGAAACGAGACGTCAAAAATAAACTATTACAAATCTGGCAAGAAGAGTGGGATTTAATAGAAGAAGGCAGGAGAACTTACTCAATTTTCGGTAACATTAGAGCAAGATTACAAAAGAAGTATAAAAGTTTTAATTATACAAAAGGTACAATACATTTCCTAACCGGGCACGGCCCGTATGGAACCTACTGGCTAAAGATTAATAAACAATTAACCGATATATGTGATATATGCAACATCCAAGACACTCCTGAACATGTTTTCTTTGAATGTCCAAAATATGCACACCTGACAGAAGAACATCGGACACCATTACAAGGACACCAAATCTGCAACATCGTAAGGGATAAGGATTTACTCCACCACCTAGAGACAATGGCTAATACCATCAGCAAATCTGCCATCGAGACCAAAACTCTGCCAAGGCAAATAAATATTCAACATCAGGACCCATTAATAAGACGATCCGAGAGGATACAAAATCAACAGCACAGAAATAACATTGATATTGGTTTATCTGATACACAAGATGACCAATAAGATATAAATACTGACAATAAAGAAATGTTTGAAATTTTTATGAAAATGTTTTGAAAATGTTTAAATGTTGTATTTTTATGTTAGATGATGTTTTAGTGTATTATCTTAAATATGTGCAATTTTGTTTATATTTAATTGTCATTTTGATTATTATGTCTCCCATTTTATATAATTATGTACGAGTGTATTTGTGTTGTAGTATAGAGTTTAAATAGTTTCAAATGCTTTCTAAATTTAGGGATCAAAAATTTTTTGTAATATTTAATATATAAATCTGAATTTGAAATTTTAATATTTGATTTAAATTTAATGCAATATTTTATTTTATTAAATAAATTCAAATGTTTTAAAGCTTTAGTAGATTAAGAAATTTGAAGGATTTGTTGTTTATTTTGGAGGTCTGAGATTAAGAAATTTGAAGGATTTGTTGTTTATTTTGGAGGTCTGAAGATAATTTGTATTTTTGAGTTATTTAATTGAGGTTCTGAAGATTTTGAATGTTGTAATGTTTGTGTTGTATGATGTTTATGTGTATATTTTTAAATGTGAAATTTGATTATGTTCAATAGTTACTTTGATTATTGTTTATTATATAATTATGCATGAGTATAATTGAGTTGTAGTGTGGAGTAAAGGAGTTTTGGTGCTGGGTACCAGTACCAAGATGGCCGCCGGATTCCGGCGGTCATATTTTGTTTTGTTATGGATTTTTTATATTTGTAGATTTAGTAGTAACTGGTTACCAGTTATTTATTTTATTATTGGATATTAGTAATATTTTATTTAAAATTTTTTGTTTTTTTTTTATAAATTTTGATTTTGAAAGTTAAGGTTCTTATAAGTTATTTTATAATTTATAAGAGCTTGTGTTTAAAGAGGTGATTTTTTAAAATTTTTATAGATTTTTTATTAAATTTATAAAAGTTTTGAATGGGTATGATTAGGGATGAGATGGAAATTTTTAGATTTTATTTTGGTAATTTATTGGTTTTTTTTTTTCTTAATTTTAGTTAGAAGAGGTGTGGTTTTAGGATGTTAAAATGTTGTGTTTTAAATTATTTTATTTTTATTTTATTTTGTTAATCTGTAAATTTTGTAAAGTGTATATTTGTTTTTTATTTGTAATAAAATGATAAAGATCTGAATATTGACCCCGGTTTAAGAAATTAGGTGCCGGGGTCCAGTATGCAGATTTTTATTTTTATTTTTATTTTTATTTTTATTTAGTTCCCATCTTTTATTCTTTGATTTTTCACAGTAATATTTTGCAATAATTTTTTTGAATTCAGAGTTGACTAATCTTTTAGCTGCATAAAATAGTAGATTAACTATAGATTTTTGTACACCGCTGGTACCCTTTTTTGCAAGAAAATCAGCTTTCTCATTACCACTCAGTCCACAGTGAGCCGGTATCCATTGGAAGACTAGGTGTTTTTGAAGTCCTGTTAGATGGCTAAGCATCTTCCAACATTGTAGTTTGGTTTTTTGGTGACAACTTGGAAGTAATTGCTATAATTGCTGCCCTGAAATCTGAGAGAATAACTGCTTGCTGAAAATGTGAAATTCTGTACAAAAGATTTTATAGGGCCATTCGAATTGCTTCAATTTCTCCATCAAAGTTTGTAGTTCCATAACTTAAAGATTTGTAATAGGAAAAGAGGTGACATGTGACTCCAGCACCTGCTCCATCTTGGTTTGATATTAGTGATCCATCAGTATAAATATGGAGCCATTCGTGTTCTGGAAATCTAGTATGGATTGTCTCTAATGCCAATAATTTTAGAACACTAGTTGGAGTATCACTTTTTTTAACTTCTTCTGTCAGGTGTAAATAATATGTGATGTCTAATGTATGTGTTGGATTGACTTTAGATATGAAGTTTTCCTTTGAATTAGGAAGGTGTACATCCTTCTTGATGTCTTGAATTTTGGAAAGAAAGCTCTCCTGAATCTTTAGTGTATGTGTAAAATTTCTCTTGCGCCATGTATTGAATGGGAGTCTGATCAACTTTTCGTGTTGAATAAGAGCCGCTTTTTCTAGTTCATATTCAATGGGGCATTGGTTGGTTAGTATTTCCATAGCTGCTATTGGTGAGGTTTTGATAGCACCTGTAATTAATCTCAGATTTTGGTTTTGAAAGATTTGAATCTTTTTTCTGTTTGCTGTTACAAGAACTTTGCTGCAGTAAGTAAATAATGGTTTTATATATACATTGTATGTTGTGTTAAGCGTTGCTCTGGAACATCCCCACTTCATTCCTGTTAGACGTTTTAACAGTGAAAGATGCCTCTCTGCTCTTTGTATTACATTTTCTATTTGTTTGGTCCATGTAAGTTTGGTATCAAATGTAACTCTTAAATACTTTGCTTCCTTTGTTTCTGGTAATTGTTGACCCTCAAAATTTAGTTTTATTTTTAGTGGTTTTTTTCTTAGTGAAAAGATTTGGTAGTTTGATTTTGTTGTATTAACAGTCATTAAATTTTCTTTGGTCCACCTCTGTAAGTTGGTTAAGGATTGTTGCATGGTTTTTTCTAGTTCTGTACTTTTGCTTTTTGGTTTTGAAGTCCACATTACTAAGTCATCAGCAAATAGTGCACACTTCACACCTGATTCTTGTATTTGTTGTGGTAGATCATTAATAAATATATTAAAAAGTGTAGTGCTGAGCACTGCACCTTGTGGTAAGCCACGGTGTACTTGTTTATATTTAGATATATTTCTTCCATATCTGGTTGCAATAAAGCGTTGTGTTAAGAAATGACAGCCATGAAAACATTGGACCTTGTATCCCTATTTTTTTTTACTTTCTTTAGTAGTTTTGTTCTGCATATAGAATCATATGCACTTTGAAAATCAATAAAAACTGATAAATTATCTTCTTTTCTATTGAAGGAGTCTTTGATTTCTTGACTGAGGAGTAAGACTTGTTCATTTGTAGAGTGGAACTCTCTGAATCCAGCTTGACATGGGGATATTAAATTTTGTGATTCTAGGAACCAATTTAACCTGTTTGACACATTCTTTCCATCACTTTTGCTATTATGCTGGTAAGAGCTATTGGTCTATAATTTTTTTTTCTGATGCTGTTTTGTCTTTCTTCAAGAGTGGGACAATTATTGCTTTTCGCCATTCAGCAGGTACAGTGGTTTTCCAGGATAGATTGTAGAGTTTCAGTAGTTGTTGTTTTGCTGTTTTTCCAAGGTTTTTTATGAACTCTTGATGTATGTGATCTGCTCCAGGAGACTTTTTGTTTTTTAGATTATTTATTGCAATGTTCAATTCTTGCATATTAAAATTTTGAAAAAAGATATTGCACTGAGTGTTAGGATTACATTCTCTTTCTTGTTTCAAATCTTTCTTAAATTCTTTACGTTCCTTTTTATTATTTCTTGTTACTTTGTGTGAATTAGCATAATATTTATTGAATGTTTCGGCTATGACTGCATCATTTACTAACATTTTATTGTTGTGTATGATAGGTGTGCTGTTGTTTTCTTTCCTGTCCTTGACATTTTTTATGAACTTATGAGCTTTGTTACCATCTGTCCTATAATCCATTTTTTCTAAGAAATTATTAAAGTGATTCCTTTTAGCAGTATTAATTTCTTTTTTTAGTGAGGCACATTTCTGCCGCCATATTTGTGTATCTGATATGTTTTTTGTTTGTTCAGCTGTATTTCTAGCTATATCCCTTTGCTTTTTCAGTTCTTCTAACTGGGGGTTCCAAAAGGGTTTGAAATTTTTAATTCTTCCACGAGGAATATGTTTTTTTGCAGTTTCTAGGATGACTTTACAGAATTCTTTGTTCATATGATCTGGTTGGTCATGCAGCTGTGAGTTTGTTTGTTCTTTAAATTTATGTTCTAATTCAGTTTTATATTTGTTCCAATCTGCTTTTTTGAAGTTCTAATACAGATTCTTAAGACCTTGACTGTTATTTTTATTCTCTAGTTTTATATCAGCAATTACTGCTCTGTGACCAGAACTTGGATCTTCTATAGCTTGTTTTTTAATTTTTGAAACAATATCTGTTGTAGCTAACAAGAGGTCTGGGTTACTGCCTGCTCCAGAGTAATGTATGAAGGTTGTGGAATCTTCTTTACTATAAATCAGTTCAAAAGTTGTGGTATTCAAAAATTCTTCCACTATCTTCCCTGTAGGATCCACTTTTTCATAACCCCATCTTTTGGAATGTGCATTGAAATCCCCAATTACAATTGTCTTATTTAATTGGTCAACAAGTGAGAGATCTGGTTCATTCCTGGGAGGATTGTAAATACTGTATAAATGTAGATGTGTTTTGTTATCTCAAAAATTTAGCTTTATTAATTCACTTTTATCTGTGTTATCCATTTCTTTAACAATTTCAAAGGAGGTTTTAATATCCTTTTTGACTCCAACTAATATTCCACTACTTATCTGTCTATTTTTGGGTAGTAAGTGCAGTAAAAATCCAGTAAAATTGAAGTATTTAAGTTGGTCATTTGTTAGATTTCCTTCTTGTATATTGTTGTTAGCTAATGCTGGATTTCTGACAATGAAGTCATTAATCCTCTTGCTCTCCAATATTTTTCACTGATGGATGGGGCATTAGAAGTGGCCGGGCATATTTGAAGGTGGTCTCGATCCATTTCCTCTTGCAGATCACATAGAGGACAGAGTGGTGAAGAATATATCCCAATTCTGTTTAAATGTTTTGCCAGACAATCATGTCCTGTAATCAACCTGAAGGTTGCAACTGCTGTTTTTCGAGGATACTCAGGAATTACTGTTTGAATGTTTGGTAGCTCCTATCTTTTATTCTTTGATTTTTCATAGTAATATTTTGCAATAATTTTTTTGAATTCAGAGTTGACTAATCTTTTAGCTGCATAAAATGGTAGATTAACTATTGATTTCTGCACATTGCCGGTACCCTTTTTTGCAAGAAAATCATCTTTCTCATTACCACTCAGTCCACAGTGAGCTGGTATCCATTGGAAGACTAGGTGTTTTTGAAGTGCTGTTAGATGGGTAAGGATTTTCCAACATTCTATAATTGTTTGGTTTTTTGGTGACAACTTGGAAGTAATTGCTATAATTGCTGCCCTGGAATCTGAGAGAATAACTGCTTGCTGAAAATGTGAAATTCTGTACAAAAGATTTTGTAGGGCCATTCGAATTGCTTCAATTTCTCCATCAAAGTTTGTAGTTCCATAACTTAAAGATTTGTAATAGGAAAAGAGGTGACATGTGACTCCAGCACCTGCTCCATCTTCTTTTGATATTAGTGATCCATCAGTATAAATATGGAGCCATTCGTGTTCTGGAAATCTAGTATGGATTGTCTCTAATGCCAATAATTTTAGAACACTAGTTGGAGTATCACTTTTCTTAACTTCTTCTGTCAGGTGTAAATAATATGTGATATCTAATGTTTGTGTCGGATTGACTTTAGATATGAAGTTTTCCTTTGAATTAGGAAGGTATACATTCTTCTTGATGTCTTGAATTTTGGAAAGAAAGCTCTCCTGAGTCTTTAGTGTATGTGTAAAATTTTTCTTGTGCCATGTATTGAATGGGAGTCTGATCAACTTTTCGTGTTGAATAAGAGCCGCTTTTTCTATTTCATATTCAATGGGGCATTGGTTGGTTAGAATTTCCATAGCTGCTATTGGAGTGGTTTTGATAGCACCTGTAATTAATCTCAGACTTTGATTTTGAAAGATTTGAATCTTTTTTGTGTTTGCTGTTACAAGAACTTTGCTGCAGTAAGTAAATAATGGCTTTATATATACATTATATGTTGTGTTAAGAGTTGCTCTGGAACATCCCCACTTCATTCCTGTTAGACGTTTTAACAGTGAAAGATGCCTCTCTGCTCTTTGTATTACATTTTCTATTTGTTTGGTCCATGTAAGTTTAGTATCAAATGTAACTCCTAAATACTTTGCTTCCTTTGTTTCTGGTAATTGTTGACCCTCAAAATTTAGTTTTATTTTTAGTGGTTTTTTCTTAGTGAAAAGATTTGATAGTTTGATTTTGTTGTATTAACAGTCATTAAATTTTCTTTGGTCCACCTTTGTAATTTGGTTAAGGATTGTTGCATGGTTTTTTCTAGTTCTGTACTTTTGCTTTTTGGTTTTGAAGTCCACATTACTAAGTCATCAGCAAATAGTGCACACTTCACACCTGATTCTTGTATTTGTTGTGGCAGATCGTTAATAAATATATTAAAAAGTGTTGTGCTTAGTACTGCGCCTTGTGGTAAGCCACGGTGTACTTGTTTGTATTTAGATATGTTTCTTCCATATCTGGTTGCAATAAAGCGTTGTGTTAGGAAATGGCATAGCCATGAAAACATTGGACCTTGTATCCCTATTTTTTTTACTTTCTTTAGTAGTTTTGTTCTGCATATAGAATCATTTACCCCTCGAGTGATATTGCATAAATATTGAAGAGACTTAGCAGTAATAGTAACCGTTTTTTAGAGAGCACCATATTTTTATGTTTTGGCGGTCACATCGCTCTCTCACAACCCCCAGAATGTCTGGAGGACCACACCTGTCGTTGGTTTACGGGTCTCACCGACCCGACCGGGAGAATTATCAAAATAAATTCACCGACCATATCCTCTGATTACCAATCAGAGGACGTATACATGCCATGACAGGTCAGCATGTTAGGGGTTAAGGTTTTATAGAGAAATGGAGAGGTTGGAAAAATAAAGACTCCGTAGCCCTCGGGAACCCTAATAGCATCGGGGTCAGAAGAGAACAACAGTTGACCAAGGTAAGGTCAGATAGAAAAATTACAGTGAGGAGCAAAACACCAGTAAGTGGAAGTAATGTTCTGCTCAGCTTGGGTACCTTGTGGTCGCTATTCACATATCCCCATGACGGAGACCCCTGAGGGGGCTTCTTGTATATAAAATATATCAATGTTATAGTCAAATACAATTTTATTCAGTTCTACTCTTTTTGTTTGTGTGAGACCACCCGCATTCCATTGTAGAAGTCTGATGTTAGATCTTCTATTAATATAATGTTTTGGTTCTCGAGAAGTAGTCCCCGCCCGGAGATCCGAATGGGGGACTATTGTAACTCCGGAACATTTTACCCCTCGAGTCATGTTTCATAAAAAAGAGAGCAATAGCAGTAATAGTAACCGTTTTTTAGAGAGCACCATATTTTTATGTTATGGCGGTCACATCGCTCTCTCACAACCCCCAGAATGTCTGGGGGCCACACCTGTCGTTGGTTTACGGGTCTCACCGACCTGACCGGGAGAGTTATCAAAATAAATTCACCGACCATATCCTCTGATTATCAATCAGAAGACGTCTTACATGCCATGACAGGTCAGCATGTTAGGGGTTAAGGTTTTATAGAAAAATTAGAGAAATGGAGAGGTTGGAAAAATAAAGACTCCCTAGCCCTCAGGAACCCTAATAGCATCGGGGTCGGAAGAGAACAAGAGATGACCAAGGTAAGGTCAGATAGGAAAGTTACAGTGAGGAGCAAAACACCAGTAAGTGGAAGTAATGTTCTGCTCAGCTTGGGTACCTTGTGGTTGCCATTCACATATCCCCTAGACGGAGACCCCTGAGAAACTTTTTATAAATGTCTTATTTCATTAAAGTAACAATTTTGATTTAGCCATTTATTAAAGTTGTATACTGCAAATAAAAATAATTATGAAGAAATGAAAATAAAATCAAAACAGTAATAAAAAACAATAAAACTAGTAGCAAATTAAGGTTCAGTCTAATTCGCTTGTTTCATAGACCATGTCCTCTAATGAGTTTTGAAGAAACAAGCATTTTTTAAATACTATGAAAAATATGGTTATCCTCTAGGAGTTTCACTGTTGTCTGAAATTGTCCCATGATAATGTTTAGTATTGCCAAAAATGAAGTTTGTGTAATGAAAGGTTATGTACTAGAATGAAAAAAAAATAATTTCTGTAAAAACATATTTTTGTGCTCTATTGAGTTTTATAAAAATGCTCCTCATTTGATCTCATCCACCGCCATTGGGTGACAGACACTATCTTCCTCCTGCTTTCTTTCTTTGCTGCTCTGTTGCCACCTGGTGTTACAGACGCAAAATTTTAACACTGTTCAATGCTGGGATTTAGCAATTTATTACTGTATCACTGTTTTTAATAATGTATATATTTCCAAAATGTTTAATTCTACAGATGAAGTGATTTTAACCATTTTATATTACAGCCAATGTTGTGATTTTCTATCCAAAAATGGTGTGACACAGCAGACTTTTCTGTTTGCTTCAGTTTTATGTTTCTCTGGTGTTCCTTAAGTCTGATTTCCAAATTTCTTTTCATTTTTCCTATGTAGCTTTTCTCACAATTCTCACAGCTGACCTGAAGAATTCCAGATTTTAAAGCGTTTCAGATTGTGCTTTTTAGTGGCTTGGTTAGCAGGTTCTTCAGACTGAATTTGTTTTGTGGTGCTAGTCTTACGTTTAACTTTTTGAAGATTTGATCAAATTTCTTAAAAGCCCAAGGATTGTAGGTGAATTTTCTATATTTCCAATTCCAGTTGTGTTATTCGCTTTTTTATGTATTGGCGATGCAAAGGAACAGAATTTCAAAGCAATCACACAGCGACCAGCTGTTCTATCAAAAGATTGAAGCCACTAGCCACTATACTTGGACAAGCCTTGCCATCATATTAACATCTTATGATGCTTAAGCAGCAGTACTCAAGCCAGTATCCTTGGGCCATTGCTGGCACTCTAATACCTACCAGAAATATATATAATTACTGTACATCAATATATTTGTTCAATGTATAATATATGTATAATAAAAACAAATTTGCTTTTATTTTAGATTCTGTTGCTTCACTGTTAACAGCTTCATTTTTTCTTTGAATTAACTACAATATATGTATTGTTACTAATCTTGTGCTCTGTTAGATGCAAGCCTCACTTCCCCTACCATGCTAGTTATCCACATGTTTCCATCAGGCACATTGGTTAATAAGTTGATGCAGTATCTACTGTCGCTCTAATTGAGCTTAGCACATTTTCCAACCTGCTCCTTTCCCTAATTCAACTGGAACAAGGGAAAGTGCAGCAACATCCTAGTTTATACTTTCTTTGCTCCCTCCAACCAATATTTCTATTGGTGGTGAGAGGTGGGTGGGCCAATGATGTCATTAGTTAACAAAAGAGGGTGCCAGATAGAACTTAAGGCTTTTCCATTGTCACAATTCAAATTGTTTTTGTGCTTTAAAATTGCTATACTTTCACTCACACTCTCTTAATACTGGAGTATCAAAATTGATAACTTCATTACTATATTTTATTATATAAATAGTATCCCAAATTTAATACTCTGGAGCGGTTTCAATAACTTTGCTTCTTTTATTTTATGATTATATATTCAAAAATGTACAGCAACCACTAACTTCCAATTATTTATTAATGCTGGAAAAACTATTTTAACCTATGCTCCTCGCCAGTAATCCTAATCCACCATCCTGCTGTTATTAATGCACACCACTAATTTACCTGAATAGCCTTTATCATGCGAACATGCGCAGCTCCTCGTGCTCCTCCACCTCCAAGTACCAGACCCACTGAGGTGCCAGTTAACCAGCGAGCTAGGCGTGAAAAGTCAGAATAGATATTTGGCTCTGATGTCAGCACCTTGCTATACAGCTCATTCTGCAAACAAAAATGACATAACACTTTTGTTTCATGAAGAGGATGACGACACTGATGATGATTCTTACAGAAAAAAGATTTTTGTGCGTCATTCACAGAAAGTCTTTTTCCTATATCATCATCGTCATTGTTGTCAACATCACACCTGATGTTTATATAATGTGAAGATCAATTTCTTTAATGTACACTTCCTTTAATCCTTAGTTCATCAATCAGTGCTATTGTATATTAAGATGACAATACTTACAATACGATATTGAGACTTGCGCATGAACATTCTTTTGCTACACTGAATATGATGATGTGTAGAGACCCAGCTTCTGTTATTTAACCATGCCACAGTGTTCTTTGGTGGCTCACCCCCTTCTCGATGAAGCAGCACCAGCTCCTTATGTGTACGTATCGCCAGGCGCTCAACTTCTTTCTCTATCTTTCCAATGGCTGGTCCTTTGTCTGCCAATCCCACAATGAGTATACAGTCAGCCTGCCGTACACACCTTTGGGTCCAGGGAGTGAAAGTAAAGTCACACTGATACAATGCTATTTTATGTTGATCCTCTTGTTGGGCCAGCCATGAGGTAAGTCTGTATTCATTGTATTACCACCTCAAATCTAAATGCAGACTGCAAATGACCCAGAATTTTGTAATTTGATGGGTCTGTAAGTACATAAATTAATTACAATGAGTTAAAATTTACTAAATATAGAATTAATTATATGGAAAATGTTTTGTTTTATGCAGAATTTACCTAAAATTTATTTTCAAGTATGTAATCACGAAATAAAAAATATGTGTTTTGGATTATGTTTATTAAACTTGCTTATTTCAGATGATTATTTTACTTAAAGTTTAGATGGCAAAGCAATGTTGAAATACTGAGCCAATTTATCAATGAGTGAAACAATCAATTCAAAATAATTAAATTTTATAATGAGGATGCATTTTCAGTTTTCTATCTCTTGACGTACAATGAACAACCAGGCATTATCATTTTGAGTCTTTTGCTTCTTTCAACGTACAGTGAATAACCATATACTTTTCTATATTTTCAGGGTCATTGTTTGTCTCCTATCGGATAAAATGTTCTTATAAGCAGAGAAGCTTCTCTCCACGTTACACGAAGTAACAGGAGCATATTTTAGCATAGGAATCTGATTTGTGTATAGAGTGCCCTGAATTCTTATTTAGCACAGCTTTGAATTTTTCACCTACCTTCCTTCCTGCAACTACACTAAGTTCTGTAATGCACGTTCCATTAAATCCATAGATTCGTGAAGAAGGGAACCTGATGTCTTCATGGTGCTAGGCAACCAACCGAAGTTACTTTTGATGTAAGTACAGGAGCTTACCACTTTCGGATTGTTAAAGATGTCCTGAGATTCACGTATGGAAACAGCTACTTCTGTTCACCACTGACTGGACTCCTTCAAAATGTTCACAATAGAAGTTCACAGCTTCTAACCACATACCCCATCTTGTAAGTACTGGCTCAGGAGGCAAATGGACATGTTGGGGATTATTTTTATAGCACTGAATTCTGTGCTGTGCTTTCACGAAGACCTTTTTTGTTGCTGATATCAACTTATTCACGCAGGGAAAATTACTTCTGACTACTTCAGCAACATGTTGCAATGCATGGGCCAAGCCGGTACATTTGGGTAGAAAACCTTAAGGGCAGTAGCAGCTTTAATCATGCATGCAGCGGCATCTAAATACATAATTAAAACCTTTTCCCCACACACACCCTCTGGCCACAGAATCTTCATCCCATCATTTACAAATCTTGTAGAATGATTTGTTTGTTCTAATACCTTGCAACAGATTAGAAATGGTTTTGCTGGACTTTCGGAATCTAGTTTTCCTTCTACTAAATTTGTTATGTCCCGACCCATGTCATCTGTAGTTTCATCGATGGCAAATCAAATAAAGGAGTCTCCAATTTCATTCTGTATATGAGCAACTGCTTGTCCATAACACGCATGAAGATACTTTTTCCTCAGAGTAGATTCATCAGGAATAATTTTCTTGCAATATTTTTCTAGAAAGGAACGAAATTGAGGAAATTCAAGTTTATGCCACATAATATTAGCTGCAACCATTACACTGCATAGGCCTTTAAAAAAAATCATTTCCGGATAGTTTCTGTTGCATTTGTGTCAACAGAACTAGCTTTCTAGGAGACTGTAGGCGTTTGTTGCGTATGTGAAGAACACTTCTGATATGTTGTACCAATTGAGATTTCATGGAACAGCCAATTCCTTTACCGCATGCTTGACAGATTATTACTTTTCCATCGGTTGTAAAGGTGCTATCTAATTTCACCCCTGAATTCAACTTGCAGGATAGTGAGGACGCAACTGGTGCCATTGTACTAAGACTTGCAAGAAACTAACTGCAGTGTTATTGCCTCCCTATATTGATGGTTGTCCAGCGGCTCACTTTGTTTCCTTGCAGCTATTATATTACAAGATAACGACTACCACGACAATGGTAACAGTCAATTTCTCCAGTCCTTGTAAATGCCCAAAGCGCTATGAGAAACATGACCCTGGAGGTCAACATGTTCGAGCGGCACCTGCTTTGATATAAACGGACAACAATCAGAATGAGGCCAAGTGGTTATTATCACATTCTTAATTTAACTTTCATCCTATTTCGCAGATTGATTTTTGTTGCTTTCAGCAAAACTTGTGAAAACAGTAGTTTATAATGTGATACAATATTTTTTAAAAAATAATAAAATTGTAACAAATCCTAGAAAATATGTTCGTTTTATGTAACATCGTTAAAATATATAGAAATGTAAAATAAAAATTTGGAAGGGAGTCCCAAATGACATAATTCGCCAACCATTTTACTTCTCATTGAATTATTATGCAGGATTTAAAATATGTAATTACATAAAAATCCGGGCTCTAGTGATCACCAACAAATAGAACCATTAAAATTTTTTTTCCTGCCCCTTTCAAAGGTTTGCTTGTGAGTGTGTGATAAACATGCAGCCCTACATGTGACAACATGCATTAATGGATTTCTATTGGTTTCATGCCTTCACTGTGTAGGAAACAGATCACTCTGCACTCTAACTGATAGGCCGCCATATTGGAAGCTCCTATATTGCACTTCTGGGTCACATGCAGTCATAGGACCAATGGCAATTGATGGTGGGAGAGTCCAATTGCATGCGTACTGGGTCTGATCATAATAACAGAAATTTTAGATTTTTTATAGCAGTTTTATGGTTTTCATTTAACTCATCCTTGTATATTGTTCAGTTGGAAAAAATGACATGGGAATATCATTCTAAACATTCAGTATTTATGGTATCCATAAAAGAATATAGCTGTGTTATTCTGTAGGTATTTACCATAGATGATAACCGAGCCCTGGGGGGCTGGTGAACGAAGGCGAAGTGTAATGTTTCCCCATTCCACCTGGATTTGGCACGCAAAGTGCAACAGTGGCACAACTATTCAGCTAGAAAAGTGAGTGGCCAAGTACCGAAATATGTCTTGCAATATTTCTTCCTCTAACGAGACTCTACAAACCTTTTTCTGGGTGCATAGTGGAATGCTGAGAGCTTTTCCTTGACACTAATTTATCAATATCAGGCTTAGTTGTAGACACACAGATGTAGTATTGATAGAAGGGTATTATCATTTAAACTGAGTGTGTGTTGCTCTTTGTACACCAAAGAATTGGTCACTGGAACCAAGCATTGCAACAATACAAGCTGTATGTATTGTCTGTCAAAGTTGCAAGCTGTGTTGCTCTGTTGTTTTAAGAGGAGTACTGCTCTGTAATGTAATTAATCATAATTGTAGCTGCAATGGGACATCTATTACATTCAATGAACATGGGTTGCAAACTAGTTGTGTTTCTTATTCCATATTAATAATTTCTGTGGATCTTTCTTCAAGTTCATTATATAGATTATCCAGAATTACTATATACTTTAGATACACATCTGGGATTTTATTTTCCAGAGCATCTAAACACAGAAGAAGTTATGTAATCTCCTGGGTTGGTTGATGGTTCCAAAGACATAGCTTGCTCATAATGCATAGTTACTATGATATGATCTTTCCCTTATATGCCGCCTGTGGTGCCATTGTAGTAAAAGCAGGCATTAAACACTACAAAAAAGCTTTCCCTTATAGTTGCACATTCATCTCGTTGTGGTGTTCTGTGATATCTGTCAAAGAGGCAAGGCTGCATCTAATAATTCTTGGACAGTGTTTCCCCATAATAAAAAAATACATTAAAATAGATACTCAAGATGTTCTTAGGCTTTGAGTCAGGTGTAGTGATGAAGAGCCATCGATGTTGTGGGAGTGTGCATCTCTCCCATCATCAGGATGATGAATGGCTAACAAGGGTGTTACTTTTTTTTTTAAAGGGGAGACAGAAAGAGAGTTGGATATAAAATAATTGGCCTAAAAAGGTGGCTTATTTCGCCAGGAAAGGAGGGAGATGGGAGGGAGTTGGTTTCACGGGGAAATTGAAGGGAGAAGTGTATTGGGTGCAGTGAGGTTCTGCAGAGCACCCTTGTTAGTGCTGGGCTAAAGCCAGTAAATTGTCAGCATTGAGGTACATGGAACACTTTCTGGCTGACATCACCGAGCTCTTCCGGCACACACTGACATCCACTTTCTTCCTATTTGGTGGAAAATTCTATGAACAAGTAGACGGTGTGGCAATGGGCTTGCCATTGTCACCAGCAATAGCAAATTTCTACATGGAACACCTGGAATACGAAATACTTGCCACAGCTCCACTCAGGCCATCACATTTCTACCATTACGTTGATGACACATTCGTTACAGGGCCAAATGGACTAGAAACTTTGCCGAGCTTCTTTGTACACCTCAACAGACTCTAATCCCAACTTCAGTTCACCATGGAAGTGGAGAAGGACAGAACTCTGCCATTTTTGGACATTCTGGTGTCTAAAAACAACAATTGTACTCTGGGGCATGTAGTGTACTGCAAACCAACACACACTGACCTCTGTTTGAATGCTCGCAGTTTCCATCATAAATCACAACGGGTCGGAGTTTTCAACACTTCGGCCCACAGAGCTGTGTCTATCTCCAATCCCAGCCACCTAAAGCAAGAACTACAGCACCTGGGGCACACTTTCTGCCAAAATGGCTACTCCGTAGATGATATTGAATCCTCAATCTACAGGCCCAAAAAAACAAAACCACAATCGCATCAGACATCAGACAAGCAGATTGCCACTGCATGCACCCCATATACTGGCAATCTTTCCGGCAAAATCAGTAGAACTCTTGCCAAACACAATTTCAGAACCATCCACAATCCTCCTTTGAAAATCAAACACCTGGTGAGAGCGGTAAGGGACAAACTGAACCTTAATGTACCAGGTGTATACTGCATTCCCTGTGAATGTGGGACGCCGTACATAGGGCAAACTGTCAGGACCATTTCCACCAGAGCCAAGGAGCATGAAAGTTCCATAGGCTTAATGCAGCATGAAAAGTCAGACTGCCGGAACACTGCTTTGTAAAAACCACAGAGCTAACTTCAAAGAAACGACCATTGTGGCAAAATGTAGTAGTTTCTGGGAACATAGGGTTAAGGGGGCTCTGTCCATCTCCCCTGAGAAGAGCACACTGAACCAGGATGCCAGTTTGTAGTTCAGTCCTGCCTGGAAAACAGCCTTAAAGTTGGAGATCGACCGTCTCAGAAAACACAGATTCCGACGGAGCGTTGAGCCACCTCCAGATTAGACTTGGTGTTTTCTGCTCAGTCCGTACTAGCGGACAGTACATATACTGGTCCTTTCACTCTTGTTAGTCATTCATCATCCTGATAATGGGAGAGATGCACACTCCTGAAATGTCAATGGCTCTTCATCACTACACCTGGCTCGAAGCCCAAGAACATCTTGAATATGTTCACCACCAGGAAAGCTTCAGATCATATTTTACATTAAAATAAATCAACTTTGCTTTTGTTGAAAATAAATTAAGTGCTTTATGAAATGTATTTAGTAAAAATATATAACATTCATTCAATACTATCCTGTTCTAAAAACTGGTGAACTTCCTGGAGTTGTTTGAACATGTTGTTTGAATGTTTGAACATGGTACCTCTACTAAGTCATCGCATTTTGCAATATTGGGGAACATCCCAATAATTGGAACCAATATCTTCCCAAGTACTGTGACAATGCTTGATGCTGTGGTTCAGTGTCCCAACAACTGTGTTCATTGCAGTTTATAATTTTCATGCTGTGTGAACTATGCCTCATGGTACATAATGCAGTGTACCTCTTGCAACTCATCAGTGTTAGTACCTTTTCCATTCAAAAAGGCTTTCAGTAAACATACAAAGCCATTGCATTTCCCTGACATTGCTGGGACTCCATCTGTGAAGATAGGAATAGTTTCTCCCATTGCAACCTGAGTTTCTCTGCAGTTGTCATAAGGGCTTAAAGATACCTCTTCAACGGTATTGAATCTAGTACACTCAAGTTCCCATTAACTCTAATGAACATGGTCAACTAGGCTTTATCCTAATCCAGCACCAAAGAGAACCACTTCAAGAATCCATATTTTGTGATTAGTTGTGCCTGAATATCAGAGTTAATTTCAGTAACCCCTCTGGAGTCAGTGTGACATGATAGGCTTATGGAACTGATGGCTTTAGGAGCAACACCCAATATCATGCACTCTTTAAGGTGAGAAGGTACTGCCTATCTCCACAATGCTATTTCTATGATATTTGGGTGCACATTACTAAGAAAGTATTATTGATATGTACATGAACATTTTCAGGCATGCTCTTAAAACCTTTATCTTGAATAATACCTATTATTGTTTGAAAAGTTTGTACTGACAATATTTTATAATTTTTTTAGTTTGTTTAGAAAAAAAGCCTGACATTTCAGATAATTTTATTTTTTTTAAGTATTATGAATCACAGATAAAAATTCCTTCTTATTATTATTCTTATAAGTATGCTTAATACATACAAAAAATTGTACTTGTTTTAGTTGAATAGTTTTTTAAAAAAGTGCGCCAGAACCTGAAAAAATGTAAAATGTAAAAATGTAAAACAACTTTAAAGTTTATATATTTATTACTCACTTCTCACATGAGTCAGAACATTCCTGCTGCATGGTCTTGACCCTCTGTAACCAGCCTCATTGGAGTTACAGTGCTACCAACAGGAAGCTTGAAGGATCCCTTACAAAACAAGGTTTAGTTCAGAAATATCTGTTCAGTATTAAAGAAGTTATGATCGACTTTCTGAAAGTTCATGAAAAGGGGTGTGGTAAGAACTTCACATCCACTAATATAATAAGCAAATTAGGGATAAAATATTGCCCCAATGAATTTTTTAAATATATACTCGTAGTCTAGAGGGATGAAGTTATAATAAAATGTAAAAATACAAAAAAGTAAATTGTGACCCCCAAGTGAAGTACCTTCTCACCTTAACAATGTCTCCTTCAGTGAATGGCTTAATTTTTTCTGCAATTTGTTGCAAAATGAAGTAACTAGCATGAACTATGAGGGTGGATCAAATATAAATGAGACTTTTTACTCTGAGCATGTAATTTTCAATAGAGCATGCTGCAACATCAACATGGTTTGGGTGGAGATATCAGGAGTGGGGATGAACATGAGTCAGCCACCACAAATCCGATTTTTTAGTTCTGCTCACAATGCCCAACTGCACAATGCATCATCATCAAATTCCTTGCTCATGAAGACGTGAAACCGGCAGAAATTCTGCAAAGACTGGCAGCACAGTTCGGTGAGTAGACACTTTCAAGGGCTCATGTGTTTGCTTAGCATAAGGTGTTCAACAAAGACCATGAACAGTTCGATAATGAATGTCATGATCATTGTCCAAGCACAAGCATTATGAGGAAAACAATGAAGCCATTTGTAATCTTATTCAAGAGGTGATTTTGACAATTGATGGTTACAGAAAATTTCCCACTGAGCTGGAACAAGTTATAGGAGCTTTCAAGTCATCATTATAAACAGCTTGAAATGGTCAAACAAGAAGAGGAGTCAATCTTTTCCATGACTGGGCTAAGTATACAACTGGTTGTTGTTACAACTCTGCTCTTTTTATGCTGATGACATCAAGAAGCTGACATTATACTGGGCTAAGTGTACAACTGGCTGTTGTTACAGCTCTGCTCTTTTTATGCTGATGACATCAAGAAGCTGACATTATACTGGGCTAAGTGTACAACTGGCTGTTATTACAGCTCTGCTCTTTTTATGCTGATGACATCAAGAAGCTGACATTATACTGGGCTAAGTGTACAACTGGCTGTTGTTACAGCTCTGCTCTTTTTATGCTGATGACATCAAGAAGCTGACATTACACTGGGCTAAGTGTACAACTGGCTGTTGTTACAGCTCTGCTCTTTTTATGCTGATGTCATCAAGAAGCTGACATTATACTGGGCTAAGTGTGCAACTGGCTGTTTTTACAGCTCTGCTCTTTTTATACTGATGACATCAAGAAGCTGACATTATACTGGGCTAAGTGTACAACTGGCTGTTGTTGTAACTCTGCTCTTTTTATGCTGATGTCATCAAGAAGCTGACATTATACTGGGCTAAGTGTGCAACTGGCTGTTTTTACAGCTCTGCTCTTTTTATACTGATGACATCAAGAAGCTGACATTACACTGGGCTAAGTGTACAACTGGCTGTTGTTACAGCTCTGCTCTTTTTATGCTGATGTCATCAAGAAGCTGACATTATACTGGGCTAAGTGTGCAACTGGCTGTTTTTACAGCTCTGCTCTTTTTATACTGATGACATCAAGAAGCTGACATTATACTGGGCTAAGTGTACAACTCAGTGGCGGCTCGTGACATTTAAATGTGGTAGGGCACACAAAAATCGACATGCAGTAGTACATAAGAAAAATAAGGCAATAAATTATTATGTAAGGCTTACTTTTTTTTTTTTAATCAGCTCAATCCTCCTATTTTTGGCTGTAGAAAATTCCTCAATCACATGTCTGTTGAAGTCTGGAATGGCGTTTATCATCTTCTTCTCTACTGATAGCATCGCCAGCGCGTTCAGTCTCTCGTTCCCCATAGAATTTCGCAAGAATGTCGTTATTCTATTGAGTGTAGAAAATGATCGTTCGGTCTCTACAGTCGTCATTGGAAAAGTAACAATTATTTTTAAAACCATCACACACTCAGAGAAGGTCCATGTCATGTTGATATCACATAAAAACTGCACCGGATGCTCTTCGCAAATCTTCACGACTATACAGCAACCTCTAATTCAGTTCGAAATTTCCGACCACTTATTGTGGGATATAATTTCAAGATTGTCTGAAAGGCACTTTCAGGAAATACATTGCAGTATTGGGGAAACCTGTCAACCAAAAATAGCTTCGAGACACTCAAATGACCTGAGAACTGAAACCTATCACTGATATGGCTTGTAATCATGTCACAAACTTAGAGAGCTGCCACCCTATTACTCCTTCTATTGCTGTGTTCAACACGTTGCCTCTTACTTGGGGGTTCGTATACAGACACTTCTTCATGTTCATACATTTTCCTAACTTTCACTATAGCATTAACCAAGTGCTTGACAAACTCACTAACTTTAACAGCATCGACGTCTTTTTCCTGGATACAGTCAAAGAATACTGCTACATGAGGCATAATTTTGTGATAGAATTCAAGCCAAACAGTGAATTCAGAGTCTCTCAATGTTCGTACAAATCCTGTTGCTTCGCTAGACGCTTTTTTATCATTTAATTCATTGTCTCTTTTATGTTCGAAACATTTTAGTAGATTATCTTTCTGCTCGAAAAACGGTATTAACAGTGCGATACTGAAAATACCACCTTGTCGGTGGGACACTGCCAAGTTTTTGCTGAACAAATTCAGTTAGATAATCCATCCTTTTTCGAGACCTCGAAAAGAATGTCCCTATCCCCTGTAAGTCTTGGAAAAATATTCTGCTGTGAGATGAAGCTGACGTTGCACTCGGAAGGATAAGATTTCCTTGATGTGCATAGCAGTGAATGTAGTTTGCATAAGGGTATCATAAGTTTGGCATCTAAGTTTCCCTGAATTTTTATCTACTCCCATTTCACGTAACTGTTCTACAATAATTGCTGCTAAACCAGTGGCAATCCTGTCAGTCACTTCGAAATATCCCCAAAATCTCTCAAATATTTTCCCTTCAATTTGATATCTTACAATTAAGGACAGTAAAGTTTTACATGAATTGTCTGTTGTTTCATCAGCCTGAAGGGCAGTGGCGGCTGGTGAACAAAATAAGGTGTGTGCTACAGTACCGCACAATGATTACACATTTTACATAATTAGTCTTAGCTAATGGCAAAAAATAAAGTCCATACGGCGCTCCTTCCGGCTGCAGAACTTATCGATCACTCTGGTATTAAACCCCTCCATCTTAGAAGCAATGCTTTTCTCCATGGACAGCATTGCCAGAGCAGTAAGACGATCCTGTGACATAGTGTTTCTTAAGAACGATTTTACGCGTTTTAAGCACGAAAAGCATCTTTCTGGCTCAGAAGTGGTCATTGGCGTTGTGATCAAAATGTTTAGTAAAGTTGTCACTTCAGAAAACGAATCTTGCAGACTGTTAGAAATTATGTATTGCAATAGTTGCACAGCCCCGTCAATGTTTCTGAAGTCAGGTCTTGCATACAGAACGCTAAGTTGTGTCTTTAGCATTTTCTTGTTCAGTGTTGTATACGTAGTCACAGCAGTTTGAAGTTCACCCTCAGGAAACTGACTTAAAAAGCTGCCAAAGAATTTAGAGTTTAACAGCTTTGCTGCATCGAAATGACTAAGCGACTGAAAACGATGTCTAGCTTCCTCGATAATGCGGTCACACACTTCTTTGGCTTCTATTTTTAGACATTCTACCTCCTGGCGTTTGCTCATTGATTCAGATGGAATCACAAATATATCATCGGCTGCCTCTCGAATGTCACAGATGCACTGAATGAATGAAGACACAGCATTTTGTACCTTAACAGCCTCAGTTCATCTTCATTGCAGCTGATTATAAAGTACATCAACATGAGGCATTACTCGGTGAAAGAATTTCAACCCGACGCTGATGTGATCCTGGCAATTGACAGCGTCGTTAAACAACAAAATAATAATAAACCATGAAAGGAATTTTCTGTCTTCTAAATAACGTCGAAGCCCATGTGCTTCCAGACAAGTCTTATCATGGGCAGAATTTTCCAACTCCGAAAAGCACTGCAGCAAATCTTCCTGATTTTCATAAATGACATTAACAGTTCTGGATCTAAAATTCCACCTAGTTGCAAAACCACCAGGAACTCTTCTAGCCACCGCAGAATCCAGAGCTGCCAAGCGCTGTGGGGATCTCGAGAAAAAGGCAGGAAAAGCAGAGAGATTAAGAAAAAATATTCTGGCAGACTTATTCTGCGAAGCTGCATGTTCCATCACTAAGTTCAGTTGATGTGCATAGCAGTGAATATACTGCGCATTTGGAAACTGAGATTGTACTTTGGCTTGTACTCCACCAACTGCACCACTCATTACTGAAGCTCCATTGTAAGTTTGGGCAATAAGTTTATGACGTTTATCTCTGAATAGTTCATTAAGCACTTTTAATATGCTTTCAGAAATTGCTTCTGCGTTTTGTCCCTCTGATTGCAAAAAACCCCAAAATCTCTCAAATGGAACACCATTTTTCTCATATCTAAATACTAATACAAGTTGGATCTGATGCGAAACATCTGTGGTTTCATCTGCCAGAACATCCACAAAATCAGCTTCTTGCATTTCCTCCAGAATTACCTCACGACAGACTTCTAACATGCAATCCAAGAGTTCGTTTTGGATGGTTTTAGAGGTCGCTTTGAATATATGGTTTGAGTCCATGTGTTCCTTCACAGCACTATCAATGTTACTTACTAAATCTATAAGTCCTAAAAACACGCCAGGATTTTCAGAAGATTCAGTCTCATCATGTCCTCTCAAAGCACCACATTGACAAAACACCATTCAAATGCACCACAAAACTTTATACAGTCAATTATGCGGGACAGCACATACCTGTTTTTCTCTACTTGTAGATTATGCTTCAGCTTCGCCTCTTGATAAGCATGGCTTAACTGAGTCACAATATTTGTACTCCCTAAAGCACTTAAATCTAGTATATTGTTTAAATGTTTTACATTTTGTTTGTGTTTGTTAATAAGAACATTAATATGTCCTAGGTCTGTCACTCCCGTCGTACTCCACGAATCACTGTTCCCAAAAAGCAAGGATGGAAAACAGAAAAGAGTATTTCTTTCCTGACATCCACATATCCAAGCATGCTCATAAATTTTGAGGTTAAATCGCCTGGTGTAAGAATTATTTCTCCCTTCTTTTGCAGGTTGCGTGATGTTTAGATTTGATGTTTGCTTTCCTAACTGCTTCACTTGAACTTTTTCTTCTAGAGTCCTCCTAGAGAAAGGATAATTTATTAGGCTGTCCACAGAATTCATTTTAGCGTACGCAACACAGATATTGCTCAGCACACGAAACTGGCGTTCATAACCTGAGTTTATGGAGTATTTCGCGGTTATTTGTTGCTGTCAAAAATAAGTAGTACCAACAGTAATTGCTCCACATGTCCAATTTCCGAGAGTTTTATTCCCTCTGTTGCGTGCAAGGTCTATCACCGGCAACAGATAGTTGTCTCAACACCACATAGATGGCAGAAGTTGCATAACAGCAAGCTGTCATTAGATGACATTGCAATCCTGCTATCTAGCGACTTTGTACAGAAGCAGCATGAATTCATGTGCTCCACTTCATGGGAGCACAACGCTAGGTAAATTCAACCAATAGGAGAACAGATTTCAAAATCGTACACCTATGTTTCACATGCGTGGATTGGTCTACATTGCCTGCAAAGGATTGAAGAATTTTGTAGCATCCAACGCATCACCTATCTCGTGTATGTGAGGCGTGCATCATCTTCGCACAGAATGAGCAAAGAACACTAGCGCGCAGCATATAAAATAGTGAAAGTGAAAGAAAATGTGCAATAATAATTGAGTATATGTTTAACACAAAGAAGAAACTATTTTCTGCAAAATAATCATTGTGCTGTAGCACTGTAGCACATATTGATGAGCCGCGCCTGCTGAAGGGATAGAAACTCTACATCACATAGCTCAGATAAGATATAATTCTGCAAACTGATAAAATTGTGTCTAAAATGTCATTCTGAACTATTTTTGATGTACCTTTAAAGACAGTGCAATTTTCTTAATGATCTCTCAAAACATTGTCAAGGGCCGCGGTATAGTTTATTAGACCTTTAAAAACGTCTGGGTTAACGGAATCGTCTGTTTCGTCATGGCCACGCAGACCTAGTTCAAATTTGCCACAGAACTTAATAGCACCAATAATGCGTGACAAAATGTACCTATTTTTATCAACAAGTTCATTATGTTTGCGAACAGACAACCTGTAGGTATCATCAAGCTGTATTCTAATATCAGTTTTGCCTAGTACAGCGAGGTTCATTTCATTATGTAAATGAGTCTTTGATAAACCATGTTTCTTACTTTTTTCCGGCAAATGTTTCAAGTCTTTTACGCCGGTTTTAGCCCACGTGTCCTCCCCACCAAATACACAAGGAAAGCCAAACAATGCATTTTTTACAGCACACACGCACATCCATTCCCATTTTTCATACACAGCTTTATTAAAATGTCTGTTGTATGTTCTGCTTTTATCTTAAAAAACCTGGTTTATGCAAAGAAGGTCCTAATTCCTTTGCTAGCAATCGGTCGGTCCTCGAAACTTAAGGTTTTAGTTTGTAAGAACTTCACCTGGTTCATTTTAATAGTTTCGCTCACTATACTTTAATGATATGAACTTATATAAGCTTAGCAGTTGAATAAGAAAACTGTTACACACAATTTTATTCACAGTTAAAACTGAAAAAAATATTATCGACACTGCACTATAATGGACACTACTGCAGCAAACTCAATAATGGCGCTTGTAACGTTCTAAACAAAACAAGCCGGTAAAGGAGGGAAAACATTCACAAATCTTAGTGACAGCGACGCAGAGTGTCAGGTCTCATCACTATTGTGACCATATACAAGCGCATTTCTCATAACCCCCCCTGTCGCTTCCCGCAGCTAAGAGCGATGGGATGATGTTAAATACAAGAAGTTGGAAGTTCGCACGCAGACTGTGACCGCGCAGGGTTGCCAAGTTTCGTAAAGCTTACAAACGTGAATATCAAAAAAAATATATGCAAATAACTCATTTAACCTTTTCACTGCTACGGGTGAGATATCTCGGGCGCGGAAAGGCTTGCCAGCTGTGCTACGGGCGAGTTGTCTCGGACGGAACTTTGAATGCCGGGCATTTGCAAGGTTTTATTCGTATAAGCGTTTGAACAACGCAGGGATGTAGTCTCATCTGTTGGGAAGCATGTGAACTACATTTCTGTTGTCACTCTGTATAGTAATGCCCTCTGCAGGGAAATATTTGAATGGGGTGCAATGACACAGCTGCATACACTTGCGACCACTGCTTGGTCACGTGATCAGCATGGCGTATTCAGGGTTTTCCAACTCAGTGAAAATGGCTTCTTCACATGGTGCGCTGTTGAACCTTAGTGATGCGGAAATGTTACATGTTTTTGAATCATTACCGTCAGATTTATCCGATATTTCGGAGTTCGCGGATAGTGACGACGACTTTGAAGTGACGGATAATGGTGAAGATAGCAGTGAGGGTGAAAATGAGCAACAGGCAATACCAACACAGGTGCTAAAGCGGGCACGAAAGGACATTTCATTGCTCCATTGGTGCTCTGGAAATTTTACTCCACGTGTGCATGACTTCAACAAGGACAGTTCAGGCATTTCTGTGAACATAGGGTATAAATTCAGTGCACTGGATTACTTCAAGCTCTATTTCTCCCCTCATTTTGTTGAAAATATTGCTGAGGAAACTAATAAATATTATAAGTTTCTCATTCAGAAAGAACAGCCATCTCCCAGCTCTCGTCTTCAGAAGTGGAAGGATGTGACAAAAGAAGAATTGTACGTCTTTTTTGGTATTACTCTGCTTATGGCCAGGGTAAAAAAGTTAGCAATTGCAGAAAGCTGGTCAAAACATCCTCTTCTTGCCACCCCACAGTTTATGAACTATATGTCTCGGGATAGATATCTTCTCATTTTGTGCGTGCTACAGTTCAGTGATAATGGCAACCAAGCTCAGGGAGAAAGACTTCTTAAACTGAGACCAGTAATAGATCACCTCCGAAATGTTTTCAGTGAAGTATTTACTCCCTTTTGTGACATTTGTATTGACGAGAGCCTTGTACTTTTCAAGGGGCGCCTGCTATTTTTACAGTATATTCCATCCAAACGACACAGGTTTGGAATAAAACTGTTTGTGATGTGTGACTGTGAAACAGGATACGTTGTTGACTTTATAGTATACACAGGAGCAACTACAGACATAATTCCGGGGCGTGAATTTGGGGTTTCAGGAGCAGTAGTCCAGACATTCATAAATAAATATCTGCACAAAGGGCACAGTGTTTGGCTGGATAACTGGCATTCCAGTCCTCTCCTTTATGATTGGCTTCACAGGAATGGCACTAACGCTTGTGGTACAGTAAGAAAAAACAGGAAGGGAATGCCCAAGATGACGTCCAAATTGAAAAGAGGAGAAGTGGAATCGAGGCACACAAATAATCAGCTGGCATTGAGGTGGATGGATAGGCGAGAAGTGTGTATGCTGACTACAATGCATACAACTGACATGAAGGAAACCGGAAAAGTGAGCAGGACTACAAATACACCAGTAAGAAAACCACAATGTGTAATGGACTACAACAGGAACATGGGTGCAGTGGATAGATCGGATATGATTCTAAGTTCTCTTCACTGTCTTAGAAAGCCACTAAAATGGTGCAGAAAATTCTTCTTTCACCTACTGGATATCGTCATACTAAATTCCCAGACGCTGTACAATGTAAAAACTGGCAAGAACATCTCATTGGCTGAATTCCAAATTTCACTAATTACAGAAATTTTTCAGAAATACTATACGCCAAGACCTACCACTTCATCAGGAAGACCATCATCAGGTGACCAACCTCTACGGTTGACAGAAAGGCATTTTCCTTCCAGTGTACCACCCACCCCAAAGAAAGTTTATCCCACGAGGCAATGCTATGTCTGCTCAAATACATCTTTAGGAGAGAAGAAGCAAAGGGAAAGCAGGTATATGTGTGCCAAATGTGGCGTTGGCTTGTGTGTAACACCCTGTTTTGAAAAATATCACACGCTTTTAAATTTCTGAGTTGCTGTGCAAAGAAGCGTGTAAGAAAACGAGCAAATTTACTGCGTGAAATGTTTTTTTCCCCAAACATAATTTTTCACATGTATTTTAACTGTTCTTGTTTGGACACCCCTAAGTATGAAGTCAAGTGAAAAATGAAAGTGCAAATATATAATCAATATGTTTATTTTGCAAGTAACAAACCAGTGCATTGACGTTACATAATGCTAGACAGAAAAATGTATACTAGTGGCCTCTTGTGGACAACCCTGTGTTGTGAGTGTTGCATATGCTTCCCAGCACATAACTCAAAAACGACAATTATTACAATGTGGATTATCAAGGACAGTCTGCATCAACTGAGGTGAGTTTCTATGTCATTTACTATAGCTTTTCATGGCATTATCAGTATTTTTTAAATGTTTATGTTTTCTGAAAATAACTCAGCATGGAGGGGTTTGCCCAGCAGTGAAAAGGTTAACGAAAAAATAAAACGTATTACAGTTCTGTCTAGATCACAAGAACATGATTGGAGGGGAACGTGACCTAGTGACCTAAGGGTAGAACCGCCCCTGGTACAACTGGCTGTTGTTACAGCTCTGCTCTTTTTATGCTGATGACATCAAGAAGCTGACATTACACTGGGCTAAGTGTACAACTGCCTATTGTTATAACTCTGCTCTTTTTATGTTGATGACATGAAGAAGCTGACATTACACTCGGCTAAGCGTACAACTGGCTGTTGTTATAACTCTGCTCTTTTTATACTGACATCAAGAAGCTGACATTACACTGGGCTAAGTGTACGACTGGCTGTTGTTACAACTCTGCTCTTTTTATACTGACATCAAGAAGCTGACATTATACTGGGCTAAGTGTACAACTGGCTGTTGTTATGAATCTGCTCTTGTTATACTGATGACATCAAGAAGCTGACATTATACTGGGCTAAGTGTACAACTGGTTGTTGTTACAGCTCTGCTTTTTTTATACTGACATCAAGAAGCTGACATTACACTGGGCTAAGTGTACAACTGGCTGTTGTTATAACTCTGCTCTTTTTATACTGACATCAAGAAGCTGACATTACACTGGGCTAAGTGTACAACTGGCTGTTGTTATAACTCTGCTCTTTTTATACTGACATCAAGATGCTGACATTACAATGGGCTAAGTGTACAACTGGCTGTTGTTATAATTCTGCTCTTTTTATACTGATGACATGAAGAAGCTGACATTACACTGGGCTAAGTGTACAACTGGCTGTTGTTATAACTCTGCTCTTTTTATACTGACATCCAGAAGCTGACATTACACTGGGCTAAGTGTACAACTGGCTGTTGTTATAACTCTGCTCTTTTTATACTGACATCAAGAAGCTGACATTACACTGGGCTAAGTGTACAACTGGCTGTTGTTATAACTCTGCTCTTTTTATACTGACATCAAGAAGCTGACATTACACTGGGCTAAGTGTACAACTGGCTGTTGTTATAACTCTGCTCTTTTTATACTGACATCAAGATGCTGACATTACACTGGGCTAAGTGTACAACTGGCTGTTGTTATAACTCTGCTCTTTTTATACTGACATCCAGAAGCTGACATTACACTGGGCTAAGTGTACAACTGGCTGTTGTTATAACTCTGCTCTTTTTATACTGACATCAAGAAGCTGACATTACACTGGGCTAAGTGTACAACTGGCTGTTGTTATAACTCTGCTCTTTTTATACTGACATCAAGAAGCTGACATTACACTGGGCTAAGTGTACAATTGGCTGTTGTTATAACTCTGCTCTTTTTATACTGACATCAAGATGCTGACATTACACTGGGCTAAGTGTACAACTGGCTGTTGTTATAACTCTGCTCTTTTTATACTGATGACATCAAGAAGCTGACATTACACTGGGCTAAGTGTACAACTCGCTGTTGTTATAACTCTGCTCTTTTTATACTGACGACATCAAGAAGCTGACATTACACTGGGCTAAGTGTACAACTGGCTGATGTTATAACTCTGCTCTTGTTATACTAATGACATCAAAAAGCTGACATTACACTGGGCCAAGTGTACGACTGGCTGTTGTTATAACTATGCTCTTTTTATACTGACATCAAGAAGCTGACATTATACTGGGCTAAGTGTACAACTGGCTGTTGTTATAACTCTGCTCTTGTTATACTGATGACATCAAGAAGCTGACATTGTACTGGGCTAAGTGTACAACTGGTTGTTGTTACAGCTCTGCTCTTTTTATACTGATGACATCAAGAACCTCACATTATACTGGGCTAAGTGTACAACTGGCTGTTGTTATAACTCTGCTCTTGTTATACTGATGACATCAAGAAGCTGACATTATACTGGGCTAAGTGAACAACTGACTGTTGTTACAGCTCTGCTCTTTTTATGCTGATGACATCAAGAAGCTGACATTATACTGGGTTAAGTGTACAACTGGCTGTTGTTATAACTCTGCTCTTTTTATACTGATGACATCAAGAAGCTGACATTATACTGGGCTAAGTGTACAACTGGCTGTTGTTATAACTCTACTCTTGTTATACTGATGATATCAAGAACCTGACATTATACTGGGCTAAGTGTACAACTGGCTGTTGTTATAACTCTGCTCTTGTTATATTGATGACATCAAGAAGCTGACATTATACTGGGCTAAGTGTACAATTGGTTGTTGCTAAAAGCTCTGCTCTTTTTATGCTGATGACATCAAGAAGCTGACATTATACTGGGTTAAGTGTACAACTGGCTGTTGTTATAACTCTGCTCTTGTTATACTGATGACATCAAGAGGCTGACATTATAGTGGGCTAAGTGTACAACTGGCTGTTGTTATAACTCTGCTCTTTTTTTTATACTAACATCAAGAAGCTGATATTATACTGGGCTAAGTGTACAACTGGCTGATGTTATAACTCTGCTCTTGTTATACTAATGACATCAAAAAGCTGACATTGCACTGGGCTAAGTGTATGACTGGCTGTTGTTATAACTCTGCTCTTTTTATACTGACATCAAGAAGCTGACACTGTACTGGGCTAAGTGTACAACTGGCTGTTGTTATAACTCTGCTCTTGTTATACTGATGACATCAAAAAGCTGACATTATACTGGGCTAAGTGTACAACTGGTTGTTGTTACAGCTCTGCTCTTTTTATGCTGATGACAT
Source organism: Tenodera sinensis (assembly GCA_030765045.1). NCBI lineage: Eukaryota > Metazoa > Arthropoda > Insecta > Mantodea > Mantidae > Tenodera > Tenodera sinensis. The sequence continues at coordinate 229,845,308 of CM060964.1, read as the reverse complement.
CAAGAACCTGACATTATACTGGGCTAAGTGTACAACTGGCTGTTGTTATAACTCTGCCTTGTTATACTGATGACATCAAGAAGCTGACATTATACTGGGCTAAGTGAACAACTGACTGTTGTTACAGCTCTGCTCTTTTTATGCTGATGACATCAAGAAGCTGACATTATACTGGGCTAAGTGTACAACTGGCTGTTGTTATAACTCTGCTCTTTTTATACTGAGGACATCAAGAAGCTGACATTATACTGGGCTAAGTGTACAACTGGCTGTTGTTATAGCTCTACTCTTGTTATACTGATGGCATCAACAACCTGACATTATACTGCGCTAAGTGTACAACTGGCTGTTGTTATAACTCTGCTCTTGTTATACTGATGACATCAAGAAGCTGACATTATACTGGGCTAAGTGAACAACTGACTGTTGTTACAGCTCTGCTCTTTTTATGCTGATGACATCAAGAAGCTGACATTATACTGGGTTAAGTGTACAACTGGCTGTTGTTATAACTCTGCTCTTTTTATACTGATGACATCAAGAAGCTGACATTATACTGCGCTAAGTGTACAACTGGCTGTTGTTATAACTCTGCTCTGGTTATACTGATGACATCAACAACCTGACATTATAGTGGGCTAAGTGTACAACTGGCTGTTGTTATAACTCTGCTCTTGTTATACTGATGACATCAAGAAGCTGACATTATACTGGGCTAAGTGTACAACGGGTTGTTGTTAAAAGCTCTGCTCTTTTTATGCTGATGACAACAAGAAGCTGGCATTATGCTGGGCTAAGTGTACAACTAACTGTTGTTATAACTCTGCTCTTCTTATACTGATGACTTCAAGAAGCTGACATTACACTGGGCTAAGTGTACAACTGGCTGTTGTTATAACTCTGCTCTTTTTATACTGACATGTATGTATGTATATATTTTCTGCGAATGGGTAGTACCCGGTGGCAGAGTTAAATGTACAAATTAAGGTTACAAACAATAGTAATACAATCATAATACAATAAAGAACAATAATAAAAATATAAGATGAAATGTACTAAATACTAATTAACACTCATTAATTAATTATAACAACATTAAATTTAGCATTAGTATTCACCATCAGTTCAATAAATGTCAAAAATACACTCGCGTAATCTTTATAGTAAATTACACAGCATTTACTTGATTTACGATATTTTTCGAAAATTTCTTCACAGATGAAGGACAGCCCTGAAAGACTGCTACAGGTAATTCATTCCATTCCTCAATGGTTCTATTGACAAAGGAGAACTTTCCTACGTCGGTTCTGTGCCTTCTACCTTTAATTTTATACAAATGATCCTTTCTTCCGTAATATGTAGGGTTGTCCAATCTTTCACTAATACCCACCCATGCATTTGAACCACGATATGCTTGAAATAATGCGCATAACCTCTGCCTCTTACGCCGGACTTTTAGAGGCTCCCATTCAGTCTCCTCCACCTTTTTAGGCCCAAACGATTTACCTCGTTTTATAAATTTTATAGCCCTTCTCTGTATTCTTTCTAGCGAATCAATTTGACTAGGTCTATATGGGTCCCAACATACTACTCCATATACCATAATCGGCCGCACCAAAGATTTGTAGGGAATTTCCCTGGACCTTCCGCTCCCCTTTTTCAGTACCCTCATTAAGAAATGTAACGCTTTCCACGCTTTCCTGGATGTAGAATTTACCTGGTCGTCCCACCCAGCGTTACTCGCCAGGTACACTCCCAAATACTTGCAGCTATCTACCTGCAGAATTTTTTCTCCGCCCATGTGATAGTTATGAACAATTTCCCTCTTAGATCTTCTAAATGCAGTGGACTTACTTTTCTTAGCATTAATCGTCATCTTATTTGTAGCAGCCCAATTACTAATTTCATTTAAATCACCCTGAAGCAGAGACTCATCTATGGCATTCCGAATTTTATTATAGATAATGCAATCGTCTGCAAACAGTTTTATCTGACATTTAATATTTACACTTATATCATTAACAAAAATAAGAAAAAGTAGCGGACCCAGTACTGAGCCTTGGGGTACTCCCGAACTAACTGTGCCTCTCTCGGAGATTTGTTTACCTACTTTTACCTGCTGTGTTCTCCCATCCAGAAACGCTTTGACCCATAAAACCACTCGTTTGTCTATTCCTGTGCCAGCTAGTTTCCCAATAAGTAAATTATGCGGCAAATGCTTTAGAAAAGTCTATTACCACTGCATCAGTTCTTCCTCCTGCGTCCACTTCATCTGCTAAGTCTTGAAATAAGGAAGTTAATTGACTTTCGCACGAGTACCCAGGTCGAAACCCATGCTGCGCTTTCTTGAACCATTTTTTGTTTTCTAACTCCTCCCTTATATATTCTGCTATTAAATGCTCCATCAACTTGCACACTATTGACGTTAAACTAACTGGTCGATAATTATTTATTTCTGTTTTATTACCCCCTTTATAAATAGGAACTACAATAGCGGTTTTCCAGTCTTCTGGTAAGTCACAGTTATTGATTGACATGTTAAACAAAACATTAGATAGGGAATCACAGCTTCTCCCCCAATCTTCAACATTTCAGTAGGTATGTTATCGGGCCCCCTCGACTTTCGATTCTGCAACATCTTGATCCTTTTGCGTAATTTGCAAGCCATTATTTGAAAAGTAGATTCCCCACTATCTCCAATTACCGGTTCAACATTATCATCCAATTTATGAAAAATAGATACAAAATGTGAATTTACTGCGTTCGCTTTGTCGTTATCGCTTACTATAGCAATCCCATTTACGCTAAGATCTGGTATACTCTCCTTATTACCCCTGCGTCTATTTACATAATTGTAAAAGGATCTCCAACAGTTATTTGCCCCGCCAAAATTTTGTTCAAAAAACCGTTCTTGTGCTTGCAACTTTTCGTCTTGTAATTGTTTAGACAATTCCTTAAATCTGTTAAAATGCCATTCGGATTTCTTCCTGTTATTAAACGCTCGCCTGGCTTTTCTTTTAAGTATCCTAATAGATTTTGTATAAAATTCTGGATCAGCGTTTTGTTTAATAATTTTGTATGGAACGTGCTTTTTAATTGTTTCCGAAATCAGTGTTTTGAAACTAACCCATGTTGCATTTACCCCGGAAGCAGATTGTACAAATAGCCTATATTGTTCACGGAGGAATATTTGAATAGCGGTCACGTCAGCACTGCGAAAATTCCAACTAATTACTTCTTCCCCTTCAGACCGGTTTCTCCGCCCCTTCCAGTTGAGTTCTAGTTGTACACTACTGTGGTCACTTATACCTGGTAAAACCGCGTATGAGGAAAACAATGATTCCGGCCTGCATAAAAATACATCCAGTACAGCTGATTCCCGGGTACCTGTTTTAACAACTTGCAGTAGCCCCTGATCCCAGATGAGAAGGTTAACCAGATTTTGAGCTTCGCCTCCTATTAACTGTCCGTCCCAGTTCACGTTTGGCAGATTTAAATCTCCTGCTAAGATAATATTATGTCGTGTTTCAGAAGCGATTTTTGCCACTAGTTTATGGAGAGTTACATAGTCGGATTCGCCAGGTGGTCTGTAGCAAGCTATTATTGTTACATTGTTCCCTTCATTTCTCTGATCGATAATTTCTATTGCCATGATTTCTACATCCTCTTCAACCCACAATACTTTGCTGCTTAATTCTGATTTAGTACAAATAAAAATCCCCCCTCCCCTGCCGTCCCTGTCCCTTCTGAACACCCTGTAATCTGATCTAAATACTTCCGCGTCATTAATATCAATGCTCAGCCATGATTCCGTACCTATAATTACATTTGGATTACATATTTCTACTAAATTCCAAAATTCTACAGTCTTATTCACAATACTACGACAATTTACCTGTAACACCCTTAAAGAATCAGTCCTTACCTCTGAATTGTCGTTTCATAGGAGTTGATGTCACTGCCGTTCCTGCACCTCGATGCCATCGGTCCACTTGGTTACTCTCTCGAACAACGCTGCCAAATTTGAAGATCCTCTTCGATTAAGGTGAACACCATCTCGTCCAAAGTCCCAGTTACTAATCCACGAATTTGGGTCCAAAAACTGTACGTTAAGTCGCTCCGCTACCCATGAAAATGCATCATTCACTTGCATCACTTTCCTCCAGTTGATATCGCTTCGCCTCAAAACTCCACTAACAACGACTTTTGCTGAAGGAAACAGTTGTTTTGTCGTGTTAACGAGGTCGTACATGTCCCCCATTGCATAATTAACGCTCCTCTTTAGATCATTACTTCCAACGTGCAACACAATCGTCCGGTAGTCATTTTCCGTCTCGTTTTGCTTCCTCTCGATTTCCCTCTGTAGACCATCGGCCCTTATGCCAGGATAGCAAACTAACTCCGCATTTGGGTTTCCTGCATGTCTTATAATGGAGTCTCCTATTATTAGACATGATTTCTGATCTTTTTTTCCACCCTCCTCTTCTCGTGGCTTTCTTAGTTGGCGATTTTCTTCTTCAAACCTCTGGATTTTTTCTTCTGCATCTTTCAGCTTCTCTCTTAATTCCCGCACTTCCTCCTGTAGCTGCTCCAGTTTTTTCTGGTTTGTAGTGACGATGTCATTACCCCTGCAGTCTTTGCATGCCCAATTTTCTTCAATGTCCTGGTCCCTCTTTATTTTTTGGCAGCCCAAATGGCACCATTTCGCACAAGTGCTACACCGAAGACCTTACCTCAGTGCCTTGTTGCAGATCCCACATCTTTCGTCAGCTGTCGTGTTTCCAACAGGCCCAGGATTTAATTCGATTCCTCCTATCACAAGTAAACTTGCCAATACAAAAACCATAAAATAGCATTTCTTCGAAATTCCGGTCGTTTCCGCCCACTCGCTACCTGCTATCCGCGAACACCGGCCCGCCCACATTCCTATCCTCGCCCGGTAAAGCACCAGATCCACACCCATTGTTCTGCAGGTACCAGGTCCCTGGTATGTCCGCACTGCTTGACTGCTAAATGACGAATGACATCAAGAAGCTGACATATTACTGGGCTAAGTGTACAACTGGCTGATGTTATAACTCTGCTCTTGTTATACTAATGACATCAAAAAGCTGACATTACACTGGGCTAAATGTCCAAATGGCTGTTGTTTCAGCTCTGCTATTTTTGTGCCGATGACATCAAGAAGCTGATCTTACACTGGGCTAAGTGTACAACTGGCTGTTGTTACAGCTCTGCTCTTTCTATGCTGATGACATCAAGAAGCTGACATTACACTGGACTAAGTGTACAACTGGCTGTTGTTACAACTCTGCTCTTTTTATGCTGATGACATCAAGAAGCTGACATTACACTGGACTAAGTGTACAACTGGCTGTTGTTACAACTCTACTCTTTTTATGCTGATGACATCAAGAAGCTGACATTACACTGGGCTAAGTGTACAACTGGTTGTTGTTACAACTCTGTTCTTTTTATGCTGATGACATCAAGAAGCTGACATTACACTGGGCTAAGTGTACAACTGGCTGTTGTTATAACTCTGCTCTTTTTATACTGACATCAAGAAGCTGACATTATACTGGGCTAAGTGTACAAATGGCTGATGTTATAACTCTGCTCTTGTTATACTAATGACATCAAAAAGCTAACATTACACTGGGCAAAGTGCACCCCTGACAATTGTTATAACTCTGTTCTTTTTATACTGACATCAAGAAGCTGACACTATACTGAGCTAACTGTACCACTGCCTGTTGTTATAACTCTGCTCTTGTTATACTGATGACATCAGAAAGCTGACATTACACTGGGCTAAGTGTACAACTGGCTGTTCTTATATCTCTGCTCTTTTTATACTGACATCAAGAAGCTGACATTATACTGGGCTAAGTGTACCACTGGTTGTTGTTATAACTCTGCTCTTGTTATACTGATGACACCAGGAAGCTGACACACTGGGCTAAGTGTACGACTGGCTGTTGTTATAACTCTGTTCTTGTTATACTGATGACGTCAAGAAGCTGAAATTATACTGGGGTAAGTGAACAACTGACTGTTGCTACAGCTCTGCTCTTCTTATGCTGATGACATCAAGAAGCTGACATTATACTGGGCTAAGTGTACAACTGGCTGTTGTTATAACTCTGTTCTTGTTATACTGATGACGTCAAGAAGCTGAAATTATACTGGGCTAAGTGAACAACTGACTGTTGTTACAGCTCTGCTCTTCTTATGCTGATGACATCAAGAAGCTGACATTATACTGGGCTAAGTGTACAACTGGCTGTTGTTATAACTCTGCTCTTGATATACTAATAACATCACAAACCTGACATTTTACTGGGCTAAGTGTACAACTGGTTGTTGTTACAGCTGTGCTCTTTTTATGCTGATGACATCAAGAAGCTGACATTATACTGGACTAAGTGTACAACTGACTGTTGTTATAACTCTGCTCTTGTTATACTGATGACGTCAAGAAGCTGACATTACACTGGGCTAAGTGTACAACTTGTTGTTGTTAAAAGCTCTGCTCTTTTTATGCTGATGACATCAGGAAGCTGACATTATCATGCGCTAAGTGTACAACTGGCTGTTGTTATAACTCTGCTCTTGTTATACTGATGACATCAAGAAGCTGACATTATACTGGGCTAAGTGTACAACTGGCTGATGTTATAATTCTGCTCTTTTTATACTGACATCAAGAAGCTGACATTAGACTGGGCTAAGTGTACAACTGGCTGTTGTTATAGCTCTGCGCTTTATATACTGGCATCAAGAAGATGACATTATACTGGGCTAAGTGTACAACTGGCTGTTGTTATAACTCTGCTCTTGTTATACTGATGACATCAAGAACCTGCCATTATACTGGGCTAAGTGTACAACTGGCTGTTGTAATAACTCTGCTCTTTATATACTGGCATCAAGAAGATGACATTACAATGGGCTAAGTGTACAACTGGCTATTGTTATAGCTCTGTGCTTTTTATGCTGTTGACATAAGAAGCTGACATTATGCTGGGTTAAGTGTGCAACTGGGTGTTGATATAACTCTGCTCTTTTTATACTGACATCAAGAAGCTGACATTATACTGGGCTAAGTGTACAACTGGCTGTTGTTATAACTCTGCTCTTCTTATACTGACATCAAGAAGCTGACATTATACTGGGCTAAGTGCACAACTGGCTGATGTTATAACTCTGCTCTTTTTATACTGACGTCAAGAGGCTGACATTGGACTGGGCTAAGTGTACAACTGGCTGTTGTTATAGCTCTGCGCTTTATATGGTGATGACATCCAGAACCTGACATTATACTGGGCTAAGTGTACAACTGGCTGTTGTAATGACTCTGCTCTTTATATACTGGCATCAAGAAGCTGACATTATGCTGGGCTAAGTGCACAACTGGCTGTTGTTATTGCTCTGCACTTTTTATGTTGTTGACATAAGAAGCTGACATTATGCTGGGCTAAGTGTGCAACTGGCTGTTGATATAAGTCTGCTCTTTTTATACTGACATCAAAAAGCTGACATTATAGTCGACTAAGTGTACGACTGGCTTTTGTTATAACTCTACCCTTTTTATAGTGAAATCAAGAAGCTGATATTATACTGGGATAAGTGTACAACTGGCTGTTGTTATAACTCTGCTCTTGTTATACTGATGACATCAAAAAGCTGACATTACACTGGGCTAAGTGCGCTACTGGCTGTTCTTATAACTCTGCCCTTTTTATACTGACATCAAGAAGCTGACATTATACTGGGCTAAGTGTACCGCTGGCTGTTGTTATAACTCTGCTCTTGTTATACTGATGACATCAGGAAGCTGACATTACACTGGGCTAAGTGTACGACTGGCTGTTGTTATAACTCTGCTCTTTTTATACTGACACCAAGAAGCTGACATTATACTGGGTTAAGTGTACAACTGGCTGTTGTGATAACTCTGATCTTGTTATGCTGATGACATCAAGAAGCTGACATTATACTGGGCTAAGTGTACAAGTGGCTGTTGATATAACTCTGCTCTTTATATACTGATGACATCAAGAGGCTGATATTATACTGGGCTAAGTGTAAATCTGGCTGCTGTTATAACTCTGCTGTTTTTATACTGATGACATCAAGAAGCTGACATTATTCTGGGCTAAGTGTACAACTGTCTCTTGTTATAACTGGGCTCTTTTTATACTGATGACATCAAGAAACTGATATTACACTGGGCTAAGTGTACAACTGGCTCTTGTTCCAGCTCTGCTCTTTTTATGCTAATGACATCAAGAAGCTGACATTACTCTGGGCTAAGTGTACAACTGGCTGTTGTTACAACTCTGCTCTTTTTATGCTGATGACATCAAGAAGCTGACATTACACTGGGCTAAGTGTACAACTAGCTGTTGTTAGAACACTGCGGTTTTTTATACTGAGATCAAGAAGCTGACATTATACTGGGCTAAGTGTAGCACTGGCTGTTGTTATAACTCTGCTCTTGTAATACTGATGACATCCGGAAGCTGACATTACACTGGGCTAAGTGTACGACTGCCTGTTGTTATAACTCTGCTCTTGTTATACTGATGACGTCAAGAAGCTGACATTATACTGGGCTAAGTGAACAACTGACTGTTGCTACAGCTCTGCTCTTCTTATGCTGATGACATCAAGAAGTTGACTTTATACTGGGTTAAGTGTACAACTGGCTGTTGTTATAACTCTGCGCTTGTTATACTGATAACATCAAAAACCTGACATTTTACTGGGCTAAGTGTACAACTGGTTGTTGTTACAGCTGTGCTCTTTTTATGCTGATGACATCAAGAAGCTGACATTATACTGGGCTAAGTGTACAACAGACAGTTATTATAACTCTGCTCTTGTTATACTGATGACATCAAGAAGCTGACATTATACTGGGCTAAGTGTAGAAATGGCTGTTGATATAACTCTGCTATTTTTATACTGACATCAAGAAGCTGACATTATACTAGGCTAAGTGTACAACTGGCTGTTGATATAACACTGCTATTTTTATACTGACATCAAGAAGCTGACATTATACTGGGCTAAGTGCACAACTGGCTGTTGTTATAACTCTGCTCTTGTTATACTGATGACATCAAGAAGCTGACATTATACTGGGCTAAGTGTAGAAATGGCTGTTGATATAACTCTGCTATTTTTATACTGACATCAAGAAGCTGACATTATACTGGGCTAAGTGTACAACTGGCTGATGTTATAACTCTGCTCCTTTTTATACTGACATGAAGAAGCTGACATTATCCTGGGCTAAGTGTACAACTGGCTGTTGTTATAACTCTGCACTTGTTATACTGATGACATCAAGAAGCTGACATTATACTGGGCTAAGTGTACAAACGGCTGTTGATATAACTCTGCTCCTTTTATACTGACATCAAGAAGCTGACATTATACTGGGCTAAGTGTACCGCTGGCTGTTGTTATAACTCTGCTCTTGTTATACTGATGACATCAGGAAGCTGACATTACACTGGGCTAAGTGTACGACTGGCTGTTGTTATAACTCTGCTCTTGTTATACTGATGACGTCAAGAAGCTGACATTATACTGGGCTAAGTGAAAAACTGACTGCTGCTACAGCTCTGCTCTTCTTATGCTGATGACATCAAGAAGCTGACATTATACTGGGCTAAGTGTACAACTGGCTGTTGTTATAACTCTGCTTTTGTTATACTGATAACATCAAAAGCTGACATTTTACTGGGCTAAGTGTACAACTGGTTGTTGTTACAGCTGTGCTCTTTTTATGCTGATGACATCAAGAAGCTGATATTATACTGGGCTAAGTGTACAACTGACTGTTGTTATAACTCTGCTCTTGTTATACTGATGACGTCAAGAAGCTGATATTACACTGGGCTAAGTGTACAACTTGTTGTTGTTAAAAGCTCTGCTCTTTTTATTTTGATGATATCAAGAAGCTGACATTATCCTGGGCTAAGTGTACAACTGGCTGTTGTTATAACTCTGTTCTTGTTATACTGATGACATCAAGAAGCTGACATTATACTGGGCTAAGTGTACAAATGGCTGTTGATATAACTCTTCTCTTTTTATACTGACATCAAGAAGCTGATATTATACTGGGCTAAGTCTACAACTGGCTGATGTTATAACTCTGCTCTTTTTATACTGACATGAAGAAGCTGACATTAGACTGGGCTAAGTGTACAACTGGCTGTTTTTGTAGCTCTGCGCTTTATATGGTGATGACATCAAGAACCTAACATTACACTGGGCTAAGTGTACAACTGGTTGTTGTAATAGCTCTGCTCTTTATATACTGGCATCAAGAAGCTGACATTATACTGGGCTAAGTGCACAACTGGCTGGTGTTATAACTCTGCTCTTGTTATACTAACGACATCAAAAAGCTGACATTATAATGGGCTAAGTGTACAACTGGCTGTTGTTATAACTCTGCTCTTGTTATGCCGATGACATCAAAAGGCTGATATTACACTGGGCTAAGTGTACTACTGGCTGTTGTTATAACTCTGCTCTTGTTATACCGATGACATCAAAAGGCTGATATTACACTGGGCTAAGTGTACTACTGGCTGTTCTTATAACTCTGCTCTTTTTATACTGACATCAAGAAGCTGACATTATACTGGGCTAAGTGTACAACTGGCTGATGTTATAACTCTGCTCTTTTTGTAATGACATCAAGAAGCTGACATTATACTGGGCTAAGTGAACAACTGACTCTTGCTACAGCTCTGCTCTTCTTATGCTGATGACATCAAGAAGTTGACATTATACTGGGCTAAGTGTACAACTGGCTGTTGTTATAACTCTGCGCTTGTTATACTGATAACATCAAAAACCTGACATTTTACTGGGCTAAGTGTACAACTGGTTGTTGTTACAGCTGTGCTCTTTTTATGCTGATGACATCAAGAAGCTGACATTATACTGGGCTAAGTGTACAACAGACTGTTATTATAACTCTGCTCTTGTTATACTGATGACGTCAAGAAGCTGATATTACACTGGGCTAAGTGTACAACTTTTTGTTGTTAAAAGCTCTGCTCTTTTTGTTATGATGACCTCAAGAAGCTGACATTATCCTGGGCTAAGTGTACAACTGGCTGTTGTTATAACTCTGCTCTTGTTATACTGATGACATCAAGAAGCTGACATTATACTGGGCTAAGTGTACAAATGGCTGTTGATATAACTCTGCTCCTTTTATACTGACATCAAGAAGCTGACATTATACTGGGCTAAGTGTACAACTGGCTGATGTTATAACTCTGCTCCTTTTTATACTGACATGAAGAAGCTGACATTATCCTGGGCTAAGTGTACAACTGGCTGTTGTTATAACTCTGCTCTTGTTATACTGATGACATCAAGAAGCTGACATTATACTGGGCTAAGTGTACAATCGGCTGTTGATATAACTCTGCTCCTTTTATACTGACATCAAGAAGCTGACATTATACTGGGCTAAGTGTACAACTGTCTGATGTTATAACTCTGCTCTTTTTATACTGACATCAAGAAGCTGACATTATACTGGGCTAAGTGTACCGCTGGCTGTTGTTATAACTCTGCTCTTGTTATACTGATGACATCAGGAAGCTGACATTACACTGGGCTAAGTGTACGACTGGCTGTTGTTATAACTCTGCTCTTGTTATACTGATGACGTCAAGAAGCTGACATTATACTGGGCTAAGTGAACAACTGACTGTTGCTACAGCTCTGCTCTTCTTATGCTGATGACATCAAGAAGCTGACATTATACTGGGCTAAGTGTACAACTGGCTGTTGTTATAACTCTGCTTTTGTTATACTGATAACATCAAAAGCTGACATTTTACTGGGCTAAGTGTACAACTGGTTGTTGTTACAGCTGTGCTCTTTTTGTGCTGATGACGTCAAGAAGCTGATATTACACTGGGCTAAGTGTACAACTTGTTGTTGTTAAAAGCTCTGCTCTTTTTATTATGATGATATCAAGAAGCTGACATTATCCTGGGCTAAGTGTACAACTGGCTGTTGTTATAACTCTGCTCTTGTTATACTGATGACATCAAGAAGCTGACATTATACTGGGCTAAGTGTACAAATGGCTGTTGATATAACTCTTCTCTTTTTATACTGACATCAAGAAGCTGATATTATACTGGGCTAAGTGTACAACTGGCTGATGTTATAACTCTGCTCTTTTTATACTGACATGAAGAAGCTGACATTAGACTGGGCTAAGTGTACAACTGGCTGTTTTTATAGCTCTGCGCTTTATATGGTGATGACATCAAGAACCTGACATTACACTGGGCTAAGTGTACAACTGGCTGTTTTTATAGCTCTGCGCTTTATATGGTGATGACATCAAGAAGCTGACATTATACTGAGCTAAGTGCACAACTGGCTGGTGTTATAACTCTGCTCTTGTTATACTAACGACATCAAAAAGCTGACATTATAGTGGGCTAAGTGTACGACTGGCTTTTGTTATAACTCTGGCCTTTTTATAGTGAAATCAGGAAGCTGACATTATACTGGGCTAAGTGTACAACTGGCTGTTGTTATAACTCTGCTCTTGTTATACCGATGACATCAAAAGTCTGATATTACACTGGGCTAAGTGTACTACTGGCTGTTCTTATAACTCTGCTCTTTTTATACTGACATCAAGAAGCTGACATTATACTGGGCTAAGTGTACAACTGGCTGATGTTATAACTCTGCTCTTTTTATACTGACATCAAGAGGCTGACATTAGACCGGGCTAAGTGTACAACTGGCTGTTGTGATAGCTCTGCGCTTTATATGGTGATGACATCAAGAACCTGACATTATACTGGGCTAAGTGTACAACTGGGTGTTGTAATAACTCTGCTCTTTATATACTGGCATCAAGAAGCTGACATTATACTGGGCTAAGTGTACAACTGGCTGTTGTTATAGCTCTGCACTTTTTATGCTGTTGACATAAGAAGCTGACATTATGATGGGCTAAGTGTGCAACTGGCAGTTGATATAACTCTGCTCTTTTTATACTGACATCAAGAAGCTGACATAATACTGGGCTAGGTGTACAACTGGCTGGTGATATAACTCTGCTCTTGTTATACTGATGACATCAAAAATCTGACATTACACTGGGCTAAGTGTACTACTGGCTGTTCTTATAACTCTGCTCCTTTTATACTGACATCATGAAGCTGACATTAAACTGGGATAAGTGTACAACTGGCTGTTGTTATAACTCTGCTCTTTTTATACTGATGACATCAAGAAGCTGACATTACACTGGGCTAAGTGTACGACTGGGTGTTGTTATAACTCTGCTCTTTTTATACTGACACCAAGAAGCTGAGATTATACTGGGCTAAGAGTAGAACTGGCTGTTGTGATAACTCTGATCTTGTTAATACTGATGACATCAAGAAGCTGACATTATACTGGGCTAAGTGTACAAGTGGCTGTTGATATAACTCTGCTCTTTATATACTGATGACATCAAGAGGCTGACATTATACTGGGCTTAGTGTAAATCTGGCTGCTGTTATAACTCTACTGTTTTTATACTGATGACATCAAGAAGCTGACATTATTCTGGGCTAAGTGTACAACTGTCTGTTGTTATAACTCGGCTCTTTTTATACTGATGACATCAAGAAACTGATATTACACTGGGCTAAGTGTACAACTGGCTCTTGTTCCAGCTCTGCTCTTTTTATGCTGATGACATCAAGAAGCTGACATTACTCTGGACTAAGTGTACAACTGGCTGTTGTTACAACTCTGCTCTTAAGAAGCTCGCTATTTAAATGCCTAACATGTTTTCCAAGGGGGAGAGGTTCTACCTCACTTGGTTAAGGGGCATGTCCCATGTATATCTTGGGATGGCCGCACACCGGAAGTCCACGATGGTCATCGCTGGTATCCGCACTTGCTTTTTAGATTGGCCAACGTTTGATTTACACAGATGAATTAAGGACGCCAGCAGTGCTGGAAGTCCTTATGATTATGAAACCAAACCACATACATTTGGTTTTCATAAAAGTACCCCCATTTGTGCTGCAGAGCTGTATGCAATACACCGAGCTGTTTTATATGTGCGCCATCGTAAATTAGGTAACTGCCTGATTTTGAGCGATTCCCTCAGCGCACGTCAGAGCCTTCATGAGCTGTACAACCTCCATCCTATTGCACAACGTATACAGGATGCCCTCCATGTTTTACACACTTCTGGCGTTGACGTGGTGTGTGCATGGATTCCTGGTTACGTAGGTTTGCCTGGGAATGAAATGGCATATTTGGCAGCAAAACCGGCAGCTACAGAACCCAGTACTACCATCTCACGTGTTACTTTGGAAGACTTAAGGCTTGAAGTGCGGAGAGCGGTGCTGTGGTGCTGGCACGAAGAGTGGTTAGCGCTTCGCGGTAATAAGCTTAGAGAAGTGAAAGACCTTCCGATAAACTGGGTAACTTCTTCTCGCATATCTCATCAGGAGATGATATTGGCTCAGTTACGCAATTTTACGTATGGTTACCTTTTCAAACGGGACCCTGCTCTTTATCTACTGTACAACAAACCTTTGTCGGTCCGCCATGTGCTGCAACAGTGTGCTTCCCTGGTGTACCTTGCAGTGTCCTGTTAGATCTGCAAAGATCCTGGAGGACGATAAACAAGTGGCCGAAAAAAATTTTAAGTTTTCAGCAAAGGTAAACATGAACCTGAGAATTTAAAACTTTAGTTATGGGAATGTTCACTTTTTGACTCATTTATGCATATTTACTTATTTACTAAGAGTTTTATTTTACATTGAAATTTATCTCTGGCTTTTGACATGATCGGTTTTATAAGGGCACTGATGACCAAATAGTTGAGACCCTTAATCTGATGTGGAATATTTGTACCCCATGTTGCAACTATACGTACCTATATGAGCTCAGTTCTTCCACATGTTAGCAAGCTAACCACAACAATCTAACATTATAATCCATCCTGAAATGTGAACTTTAGTTTTACATATATGCAGGGAAGGGGAAGTGGGAGGGGAATGGGACACCAGCTGCTAGGCCGCTCATCCCTAATGTTGTGCTTGTTTGTTTGCAGGCATGGATAACCGCTTTGTAGATAAGGGGGCAACTCCAAAAATACACAACAGATATCCATATTTCTTTGACATGGATTTATTTGAGCCAAGGAGGTATTACGTAAAAAGAGATGTAGAACCAATATCTGGAACAACAGGCACTTCACTGAGGGCCCGAAATTCTAGTATGAAACCCTCTCCAGAAAGACACCACGGTGCGTTCCAGATTTCGAAACAACCCTTAAGAACTGAAAGGTTCCAAGTACCTCCAAGGCTATTATTAGAAACTAACACGTCCACATCCTCAGTGGCTTTATACTCCACAGAGGAGTATCAAGAAATTACGCAATACACAGACACATTTCAAATAGAAGCACCGTCGGAAGCCATGAGAAATGCCGATAGGCATAAAAGGCCCGACGGTGTTGGCACAAAACGCTCCCCTTACCGAGTGACGAAGAAACCGGGAAAAAAAGCGGTAAACAAACTGTCAACGTCAACATTCAAAATATCCATGTTGAAAATATGTATTTCACATTTTAAACATCTAAAAAAATATAGTTCAAGCTAGCAACATAAATTTCATATATATATATATATATATATATATATATATATATATATATATATATTAGTACACATAACACATTATATTCATTCTATATAAAAAAAAAGTTTGGACAATAAAACTCGTCAGGCCCTAGAAGTGTAAAGAGTGGATTAGGCCTACCAGGGGAAACCACTATAAAAAACGATGCTTGCAACTACCACCTCTTACGAGCTCTGGTGCATTGGAAATGTTGCACTCTATAGTATAGTATACCCTATTCATTCCATCCAAAACACGTAGGTATTACGTTCATATAGACCACCATCCAGTGTAACGCCACATTATGCACTTAACGTTACAGTACACACCACGTCCCTGCGGCGAAGACAGCCGAAGTGATTCAGTCACGTGACTGACATGGCTGGTAGTCACGCGACAAGGACCGCGTGATCATTTACAAAGTTGAGCAGAAAAGGTAAGTCAATACGCGCCAGTAGTGACTTGTAAGTATAGTGTGCAATATGGATATCAGCCAAAAAAAAAAAAAAAAAATTATGTGCTCTGGGTGTGGGAGTGGATATCAACAAAGACATTTGTGGCGTCACGTTTCCAAAGTTAGCCAGGGGATAGTGAATGTCATTGCACCTCTCCAAAAACAATTTAAATGCAACTTTTGCAATTTTGAAGGAACATCAGAAAACAGATTATACGAACACTTGGAAGTGATACAGATAGACATGTGAAATTAAAGGAACTGAAATCCTCATGATTTGGAGACCTCAAGATTTGGAGAGAAGGGAACTGGGGCGGCAACACGGTCATTCTTTGTGAATGTCTGAACCGACACTGTTAGGGAGTGTCGAGACCCTAAATAAGGCAGCCACCACTACACAACCACTAGGACAGAACCGGGTCGGTCGGTTGGACGGTAAGAGTAACTTGTGCCTTACATATTCAGGATTTCCTCACTCCCTACCTGTGTCACAGCAGGTGTGTCTTGTGCCTTACTCAGCATTGCATCACTCCCTACCAGTGTCACATATACCTATGTTCCCAGTAGATGTATATTCTGCCTACCCCATTCAAGACTTCACCACTCCCTACCAGTGTCATATACCTATGTTCCCAGTAGGTGTGTCTTGTGCCTACCTGATTCAACACTTCACCACTCACTACCAGTGTCACAAATATACCTATGTTCCAAGTAGGTGTGTCTTGTGCCTGCCCCATTCAACACTTCACCACCTCCTACCAGTGTCACATATACCTATGTTCCCACTAGGCGTGTCTTGTGCCTGCCCCATTCAACATTTCATCACTCCCTACCAGTGTCACAAATACCTATGTTCCCAGTAGATGTATATTGTGCCTGCCCCATTCAAGACTTCATCACTCCCTACCAGTGTCACATATACCTATGTTCCCAGTGCCTGTGTCTTGTACCTAACCGATTCAACACTTCACCACTCACTACCAGTGTCACAAATGTACATATGTTCCCAGTAGGTGTGTCTTGTGCCTGCCCCATTCAACACATACCACTCCCTACCAGTGTCACATATACCTATGTTCCCAGTAGGTGTGCCTTGTGGCTACCCCATACAACACTTCACCACTCCCTACCAGTGTCACATATACCTATGTTCCCAGCAGGTGTGTCTTGTGCCTGGCCCATTCAACACTTCATCATTCCCTACCAGTGTCACATTTACCTATGTTCCCAGTATGTGAGCCTTGAGCTTGGCCCATTTAACATTTCACCACTCACCACGTGTCACATATACCTATGTTTCCAGTAGATGTGCCTTGTGCCTGGCCCATTCAACACCTCATCACCCACTACCAGTGTCACATATACCTATGTTCCCTGTAGGTGTGCCTTGTGCCCGGCCCATTCAACAATTCATCACTTCCTACCAGTGTCACATATACCTATGTTCCCAGTAGGCGTGTCTTGTGCCTGCCCCATTCAACATTTCATCACTCCCTACCAGTGTCACATATACCTATGTTCCCGGTAGGTGTGCCTTGTGCTTGGCACAATCAACATTTCATCACTCCCTACCAGTGTCACAAATACCTATGTTCCCAGTAGATGTATATTGTGCCTGCCCCATTACAGACTTCATCACTCCCTACCAGTGTCACATATACCTATGTATCCAGTAGGTGTGTCTTGTGCCTACCCGATTCAACACTTCACCACGGCCTACCAGTGTCACATATACCAATGTTCCCGGTAGGTGTGCCTTATGCTTGGCCCAATCAACATTTCATCACTCCCTACCAGTGTCTCATATACCTATGTTCCCAGTAGGGGTGTCTTGCGCCTGGCCCATTCAACACTTCACCACTACCTACCAGTGGCACATATACCTATGTTCCCAGTAGGTGTGCGTTGTGCCTACCCCATACAACACTTCACCACTCCCCACCAGTGTCACATATACCTATGTTCCCAGCAGGTGTGTCTTGTGCCTGGCCCATTCAACACTTCATCACCCCCTACCAGGGTCACATATACCTATGTTCCCAGTAGGCGTGTCTTGTGCTTGGCCCATTCAACACTTCATCACTTCCTACCAGTGTGACATATACCGATGTTCCCAGTATGTGTGTCTTGTGCTTGGCCCATTTAACACTTCACCCCTCACCACGCTTCACATATACCTATGTTCCCAGTAGATGTATATTGTGCCTGCCCCATTCAAGATTTCATAACTCGCTACCAGTGTCACAAATATACCTATGTTCCCGGTAGGTGTGTCTTGTGCTTGACCCATTTATAATTTCACCACCAGCCACGTGTCACGTATACCTATGTTTCCAGTAGGTGTGCCTTGTGCCTGGCCCATTCAACACCTCATCACCTCCTACCAGTGTCACATATACCTATGTTCCCAGCAGGTGTGCCTTGTGCCAGGCCTATTCAACACTTCATCACTCCCTACCAGTGTCACATATACCTATATTCCCGGTAGGCGTGTCTTGTGCCTGCCCCACTCAACACTTCACCACTCGCTACCAGTGTCACACATATACCTATGTTCCCAGCATGTGTGCCTTGTGCTTGACCCATTTAACATTTCACCCCTCACCACGTTTCACATATACCTATGTCTCCAGTAGGTGTGCCTTGTGCCTGGCACATTCAACACTTCATCACTCCCTATCAGTGTCACAAATACCTATGTTCCTAGTAGGCATGTCTTGAGCCTGCCCCATTCAAGACTTCATCACCCCTACCAGTGTCACATGTACCTATATTCCCGGTAGGCGTGTCTTGTGCCTGCCCCATTCAACACTTCATCACTCCCTACAAGTGTCACAAATACCTACGTTCCCAGTAGATGTATATTGTGCCTGCCCCATTCAAGACTTCATCACTCCCTACCAGTGTCACATATACCTATGTTCCCAGTAGGTGTGTCTTGAGCCTACTCGATTCAACACTTCACCACTCACTACCGGTGTCACAAATATACCTATGTTCCCAGTAGGTGTTTCTTGTGCCTGCCCCATTCAACACTTCACCACTCCCTACCAGTGTCACATATACCTATGTTCCCAGTAGGCGTGTCTTGTGCCTGCCCCTTTCAACATTTCATCACTCCCTACCAGTGTCACAAATAGCTATGTTCCCAGTAGACGTATATTGTTCCTGCCCCATTAAAGACTTCATCACTCCTACCAGTGTCACATATACCTATGTTCAGGGTAGGCGTGCCTTGTGCCTGCCCCATTCAACACTTCACCACTCGCTACCAGTGTCACAAATATACCTATGTTCCGAGTAGGTGTGTCTTGTGCCTGCCACATTAGACACTTCACCACTCCCTACCAGTGTCACATATACCTATGTTCGCAGTAGGCGTGTCTTGCGCCTGCCCCATTCAACATTTCATCACTCCCTACCAGAGTCACAAATACCTGTGTTCCCAGTAGATGTATATTGTGCCTGCCCCATTCAAGACTTCATCTCTCCCTACCAGTGTCACATATACCTATGTTCCCGGTAGGCGTGTCTTGTGCCTGCCCCATTCAACACTTCACCATTCGTTACCAGTGTCACAAATATACCTATGTTCCCAGTTTGTGTGTCTTGTGCTTGGCCCATTTAAAATTTCACCACTCACCACGTGTCACATATACCTATGTTTCCAGTAGGTATGCCTTGTGCCTGGCCCATTCAACACCTCATCACCCCCTACCAGTGTCACATATACCTATGTTCCCAGTAGGTGTGCCTTGAGCTTGGCCCATTTAACATTTCACCACTCGCCACGTGTCATATATACTTATGTTTCCAGTAGATGTGCCTTGTGCCTGGCCCCTTCAACACCTCATCACTCCTACCAGTGTCACATATACCTATGTTCACAGTAGGTGTGCCTTGTGCTTGGCCCATTCAACGTTTCATCACTCCCTACCAGGGTCTCATATACCTATGTTCCCAGTAGGTGTGTCTTGTGCCTGGCCCATTCAACACTTCATCACTCCCTACCAGTGTCACAAATACCTATGGTCCCAGTACATGTGTATTGTGCCTGCCCCATTCAACACTTGATCACTCCGTACCAGAGTCACAAATACCTATGTTCCCAGTAGATGTATATTGTGCCTGCCCCATTCAAGACTTCATCACTCCCTACCAGTGTCACATATACCTATGTTCCCGGTAGGCATGTCTTGTGCCTGCCCCATTCAACACTTCACCACTCGCTACCAGTGTCACAAATATACCTATGTTCCCAGTAGGTGTGTCTTGTGCTTGGCCCATTTAAAATTTCACCACTCACCACGTGTCACATATACCTATGTTCCCAGTAGGTGTGCCTTGTGCTTGGCCCATTCAACGTTTCATCACTCCCTACCAGGGTCTCATATACCTATGTTCCCAGTAGGAGTGTCTTGTGCCTGGCCCATTCAACACTTCATCACTCCCTACCAGTGTCACTAATACCTATGTTCCCAGTACATGTGCATTGTGCCTGCCCCATTCAACACTTGATCACTCCCTACCAGTGTCACAAATACCTATGTTCCCAGTAGATGTATATTGTGACTGCCCCATTCAAGACTTCATCACTCCCTACCAGTGTCACATATACTTATGTTCCCGGTAGGCGTGTCTTGTGCCTGCCCCATTCAACACTTCACCACTCGCTACCAGTGTCACAAATATACCTATGTTCCCTGTAGGTGTGTCTTGTGCTTGGCCCATTTAAAATTTCACCACTCACCACGTGTCACATATACCTATGTTTCCAGTAGGTGTGCCTTGTGCCTGGCCCATTCAACACCTCGTTACCCCCTACTAGTGTCACATATACCTATGTTCCCAGGAGGTGTGCCTTGTGCCTGGCCTATTCAACACTTCATCACTCCCTACCAGTGTAACATCTACCTATGTTTCCCGTAGATGTGTCTTGTGCCTGGCCCATTCAACACTTCATCACTCCCTACCAGTGTCACATATACCTATGTTCCCAGTATTTGCGCCTTGTGCTTGACCCATTTAACACTTCACCACCCACTACCAGTGTCACATATGCCTATGTTCCCAGGATGTGTGCCTTGTGCCTGGCCCATTCAACACTTCATCACTCCCTACCAGTGTCACATATACCTATGTTCCCAGTATGTGCGCCTTGTGCTTGACCCATTTAACACTTCACCACCCACTACCAGTGTCACATATGCCTATGTTCCCAGGATGTGTGCCTTGTGCCTGGCCCATTCAACACCTCATCACTCCCTACCAGTGTCACAAATACCTATGTTCCTAGTAGGCATGTCTTGAGCCTGCCCCATTCAAGACTTCATCACTCCCTACCAGTGTCACATATACCTATGTTCCCGGTACGCGTGGCTTGTGCCTGCCCCATTCTACACTTCGTCACTCCCTACCAGTGTCACAAATACTTATGTTCCCACTAGATGTATTTTGTGCCTGCCCCATTCAAGACTCCATCACTCCCTACCAGTGTCACATATACCTATGTTCCCGGTAGGCGTGTCTTGTGCCTGCCCCATTCAACACTTCACCACTCGCTACCAGTGTCACAAATATACCTATGTTCCCGGTACGTGTGTCTTGTGCTTGGCCCACTTAAAATTTCACCACTCTCCACGTGTCACATATACCTACGTTTCCAGTAGGTGTGCCTTGTGCCTGGCCCATTCAACACCTCATCACCCCCTACCAGTGTCACATATACCTATGTTCCAAGTAGGTGTGCCTTGTGCCAGGCCTATTCAACACTTCATCACTCCCTACCAGTGTCACATATAGCTATGTTCCCAGTAGATGTGTCTTGTGCCTGGCCCATTCAACACTTCCTCACCCCCTACCAGTGTCACATATACCTATGTTCCCAGTATGTGTGCCCTGTGCTTGACCCATTTAACACTTCACCCCTCACCACGTTTCGCATATACCTATGTTTCCTGTAGGTGTGCCTTGTGCCTGGCCCATTCAACACTTCATCACTCTCTACCAGTGTCACAAATACCTATGTTCCTAGTAGGCATGACTTGAGCCTGCCCCATTCAAGACTTCGTCACTCCCTACCAGTGTCACATATACCTATATTCCCGGTAGGCGTGTCTTGTGCCTGGCCCATTCAACACTTCCTCACTCCCTACCAGTGTCACACATACCTATGTTCCCAGTATGTGTGCCCTGTGCTTGACCAATTTAATACTTCACCCCTCAACACGTTTCACATATAGCTATGTTTCCAGTAGGTGTGCCTTGTGCCTGGCCCATTCAACACTTCATCACTCCCTACCAGTGTCACAAATACCTATGTTCCTAGTAGGCATGTCTTGAGCCTGCCCCATTCAAGACTTCATCACTCCCTACCAGTGTCACATATACTTATGTTCCCGGTAGGCCTGGCTTGTGCCTGCCCCATTCAACACTTCATCACTCCCTACCAGTGTCACAAATACCGATGTTCCCACTAGATGTATATTGTGCCTGCCCCATTCAAGACTTCATCACTCCCTACCAGTGTCACATATACCTATGTTCGCGGTAGGCGTGTCTTGTGCCTGCCCCATTCAACACTTCACCACTCGCTACCAGTGTCACAAATATACCTATGTTCCCAGTAGGTGTGTCTTGTGCTTGGCCCATTTAAAATTTCACCACTCACCACGTGTCACTTATACCTATGTTCCCAGTAGGTGTGCCTTGTGCTTGGCCCATTCAACGTTTCATCACTCCCTACCAGGGTCTCATATACCTATGTTCCCAGTAGGAGTGTCTTGTGGCTGGCCCATTCAACACTTCATCACTCCCTACCAGTGTCACAAATACCTATGTTCCCAGTACATGTGTATTGTGCCTGCCCCATTCAACACTTGATCACTCCCTACCAGTGTCACAAATACCTATGTTCCCAGTAGATGTATATTGTGACTGTCCCATTCAAGACTTCATCACTCCCTACCAGTGTCACATATACCTATGTTCCCGGTAGGCGTGTCTTGTGCCTGCCCCATTCAACACTTCACCACTCGCTACAAGTGTCACAAATATACCTATGTTCCCAGTAGGTGTGCCTTGTGCCTGGCCCATTCAACACCTCATTACCCCCTACTAGTGTCACATATACCTATGTTCCCAGAAGGTGTGCCTTGTGCCTGGCCTATTCAACACTTCATCACTCCCTACCAGTGTAACATATACCTATGTTCCCAGTAGATGTGTCTTGTGCCTGGCCCATTCAACACTTCATCACTCCCTACCAGTGTCACATATACCTATGTTCCCAGTATGTGCGCCTTGTGCTTGACCTATTTAACACTTCACCACCCACTATCAATGTCACATATGCCTATGTTCCCAGGATGTGTGCCATGTGCCTGGCCCATTCAACACCTCATCACCCCCTACCAGTGTCACATATAGCTATGTTCCCAGTAGATGTGTCTTGTGCCTGGCCCATTCAACACTTCCTCACCCCCTACCAGTGTCACATATACCTATGTTCCCAGTATGTGTGCCCTGTGCTTGACCCATTTAACACTTCAGCCCGCACCACGTTTCGCATATACCTATGTTTCCAGTAGGTGTGCCTTGTGCCTGGCCCATTCAACACTTCATCACTCTCTACCAGTGTCACAAATCAATATGTTCCTAGTAGGCATGACTTGAGCCTGCCCCATTCAAGACTTCATCACTCCCTACCAGTGTCACATATACCTATATTCCCGGTAGGCGTGTCTTGTGCCTGCCCCATTCAACACTTCACCACTCGCTACCAGTGTCACAAATATACCTATGTTCCCGGTACGTGTGTCTTGTGCTTGGCCCATTTAAAATTTCACCACTCACCACGTGTCACATATACCTACGTTTCCAGTAGGTGTGCCTTGTGCCTGGCCCATTCAACACCTCATCACCCCCTACCAGTGTCACATATAGCTATGTTCCCAGTAGATGTGTCTTGTGCCTGGCCCATTCAACACTTCCTCACCCCCTACCAGTGTCACATATACCTATGTTCCCAGTATGTGTGCCCTGTGCTTGACCCATTTAACACTTCAGCCCGCACCACGTTTCGCATATACCTATGTTTCCAGTAGGTGTGCCTTGTGCCTGGCCCATTCAACACTTCATCACTCTCTACCAGTGTCACAAATCAATATGTTCCTAGTAGGCATGACTTGAGCCTGCCCCATTCAAGACTTCATCACTCCCTACCAGTGTCACATATACCTATATTCCCGGTAGGCGTGTCTTGTGCCTGGCCCATTCAACACTTCCTCACTCCCTACCAGTGTCACATATACCTATATTCCCGGTAGGCGTGTCTTTTGCCTGGCCCATTCAACACTTCCTCACTCCCTACCAGTGTCACATATACCTATGTTCCCAGTATGTGTGCCCTGTGCTTGACCCATTTAACACTTCAGCCCGCACCACGTTTCGCATATACCTATGTTTCCAGTAGGTGTGCCTTCTGCCTGGCCCATTCAACACTTCATCACTCTCTACCAGTGTCACAAATACCTATGTTCCTAGTAGGCATGACTTGAGCCTGCCCCATTCAAGACTTATCGCTCCCTACCAGTGTCACATATACCTATATTCCCGGTAGGCGTGTCTTGTGCCTCGCCCATTCAACACTTCCTCACTCCCTACCAGTGTCACAAATACCTATGTTCCTAGTAGGCATGTCTTGAGCCTGCCCCATTCAAGACTTCATCACTCCCTACCAGTGTCACATATACCTATGTTCCCGGTAGGCGTGGCTTGTGCCTGCCCCATTCTACACTTCATCACTCCCTACCAGTGTCACAGATACCTATGTTCCCACTAGATGTATATTGTGCCTGCCCCATTCAAGACTCCATCACTCCCTACCAGTGTCACATATACCTATGTTCCCGGTAGGCGTGTCTTGTGCCTGCCCCATTCAACACTTCACCACTCACTACCAGTGTCACAAATATACCTATGTTCCCGGTACGTGTGTCTTGTGCTTGGCCCATTTAAAATTTCACCACTCACCACGTGTCACATATACCTACGTTTCCAGTAGGTGTGCCTTGTACCTGGCCCATTCAACACCTCATTACCCCCTACCAGTGTCACATATACCTATGTTCCAGGTAGGTGTGCCTTGTGCAAGGCCTATTCAACACTTCATCACTCCCTACCAGTGTCACATATAGCTATGTTCCCAGTAGATGTGTCTTGTGCCTGGCCCATTCAACACTTCCTCACCCCCTACCAGTGTCACATATACCTATGTTCCCAGTATGTGTGCCCTGTGCTTGACCCATTTAACACTTCACCCCTCACCACGTTTCGCATATACCTATGTTTCCAGTAGGTGTGCCTTGTGCCTGGCCCATTCAACACTTCATCACTCTCTACCAGTGTCACAAATACCTATGTTCCTAGTAGGCATGACTTGAGCCTGCCCCATTCAAGACTTCATCACTCCCTACCAGTGTCACATATACCTATATTCCCGGTAGGCGTGTCTTTTGCCTGGCCCATTCAACACTTCCTCACTCCCTACCAGTGTCACATATACCTATGTTCCCAGTATGTGTGCCCTGTGCTTGACCCATTTAATACTTCACCCCTCAACACGTTTCACATATAGCTATGTTTCCAGTAGGTGTGCCTTGTGCCTGGCCCATTCAACACTTCATCACTCCCTACCAGTGTCACAAATACCTATGTTCCTAGTAGGCATGTCTTGAGCCTGCCCCATTCAAGACTTCATCACTCCCTACCAGTGTCACATATACCTATGTTCCCGGTAGGCGTGGCTTGTGCCTGCCCCATTCAACACTTCATCACTCCCTACCAGTGTCACAAATACCTATGTTCCCACTAGATGTATATTGTGCCTGCCCCATTCAAGACTCCATCACTCCCTACCAGTGTCACATATACCTATGTTCCCGGTAGGCCTGTCTTGTGCCTGCCCCATTCAACACTTCACCACTCGCTAGCAGTGTCACAAATATACCTATGTTCCCGGTACGTGTGTCTTGTGCTTGGCCCATTTAAAATTTCACCACTCACACATGTCACATATACCTATGTTCCCAGTAGGTGTGCCTTGTGCCAGGCCTATTCAACACTTCATCACTCCCTACCAATGTCACATATACCTATGTTCCCAGTAGATGTGTCTTGTGCCTAGCCCATTCAACACTTCCTCACTCCCTACCAGTGTCACATATACCTATGTTCCCAGTATGTGTGCCCTGTGCTTGACACATTTAACACTTCACCCCTCACCACCTTTCACTTATACCTATGTTCCCAGTAGGTGTGCCTTGTGCTTGGCCCATTCAAGGTTTCATCACTCCCTACCAGGGTCTCATATACCTATGTTCCCAGTAGGAGTGTCTTGTGCCTGGCCCATTCAACACTTCATCACTCCCTACCAGTGTCACAAATACCTATGTTCCCAGTACATGTGTATTGTGCCTGCCCCATTCAACACTTGATCACTCCCTACCAGTGTCACAAATACCTATGTTCCCCGTAGATGTATATTGTGACTGCCCCATTCAAGACTTCATCACTCCCTACCAGTGTCACATATACCTATGTTCCCGGTAGGCGTGTCTTGTGCCAGCCCCATTCAACACTTCACCACTCGCTACAAGTGTCACAAATATACCTATGTTTCCAGTAGGTGTGCCTTGTGCCTGGCCCATTCAACACCTCATTATCCCCTACTAGTGTCACATATACCTATGTTCCCAGACGGTGTGCCTTGTGCCTGGCCTATTCAACACTTCATCACTCCCTACCTGTGTAACATATACCTATGTTCCCAGTAGATGTGTCTTGTGCCTGGCCCATTCAACACTTCATCACTCCCTACCAGTGTCACATGTACCTATGTTCCCAGTATGTGTGCCCTGTGCTTGACCCATTTAACACTTCAGCCCGCACCACGTTTCGCATATACCTATGTTTCCAGTAGGTGTGCCTTGTGCCTGGCCCATTCAACACTTCATCACTCTCTACCAGTGTCACAAATACCTATGTTCCTAGTAGGCATGACTTGAGCCTGCCCCATTCAAGACTTCATCACTCCCTACCAGTGTCACATATACCTATATTCCCGGTAGGCGTGTCTTGTGCCTGGCCCATTCAACACTTCCTCACTCCCTACCAGTGTCACAAATACCTATGTTCCTAGTAGGCATGTCTTGATCCTGCCCCATTCAAGACTTCATCACTCCCTACCAGTGTCACATATACCTATGTTCCCGGTAGGCGTGGCTTGTGCCTGCCCCATTCTACACTTCATCACTCCCTACCAGTGTCACAAATACCTATGTTCCCACTAGATGTATATTGTGCCTGCCCCATTCAAGACTCCATCACTCCCTACCAGTGTCACATATACCTATGTTCCCGGTAGGCGTGTCTTGTGCCTGCCCCATTCAACACTTCACCACTCACTACCAGTGTCACAAATATTCCTATTTCCCGGTACGTGTGTCTTGTGCTTGGCCCATTTAAAGTTTCACCACTCACCACGTGTCACATATACCTACGTTTCCAGTAGGTGTGCCTTGTGCCTGGCCCATTCAACACCTCATTACCCCCTACCAGTGTCACATATACCTATGTTCCAGGTAGGTGTGCCTTGTGCCAGGCCTATTCAACACTTCATCACTCCCTACCAGTGTCACATATAGCTATGTTCCCAGTAGATGTGTCTTGTGCCTGGCCCATTCAACACTTCCTCACCCCCTACCAGTGTCACATATACCTATGTTCCCAGTATGTGTGCCCTGTGCTTGACCCATTTAACACTTCACCCCTCACCACGTTTCGCATATACCTATGTTTCCAGTAGGTGTGCCTTGTGCCTGGCCCATTCAACACTTCATCACTCTCTACCAGTGTCACAAATACCTATGTTCCTAGTAGGCATGACTTGAGCCTGCCCCATTCAAGACTTCATCACTCCCTACCAGTGTCACATATACCTATATTCCCGGTAGGCGTGTCTTTTGCCTGGCCCATTCAACACTTCCTCACTCCCTACCAGTGTCACATATACCTATGTTCCCAGTATGTGTGCCCTGTGCTTGACCCATTTAATACTTCACCCCTCAACACGTTTCACATATAGCTATGTTTCCAGTAGGTGTGCCTAGTGCCTGGCCCATTCAACACTTCATCACTCCCTACCAGTGTCACAAATACCTATGTTCCTAGTAGGCATGTCTTGAGCCTGCCCCATTCAAGACTTCATCACTCCCTACCAGTGTCACATATACCTATGTTCCCGGTAGGCGTGGCTTGTGCCTGCCCCATTCAACACTTCATCACTCCCTACCAGTGTCACAAATACCTATGTTCCCACTAGATGTATATTGTGCCTGCCCCATTCAAGACTCCATCACTCCCTACCAGTGTCACATATACCTATGTTCCCGGTAGGCCTGTCTTGTGCCTGCCCCATTCAACACTTCACCACTCGCTACCAGTGTCACAAACATACCTATGTTCCCGGTACGTGTGTCTTGTGCTTGGCCCATTTAAAATTTCACCACTCACACATGTCACATATACCTATGTTCCCAGTAGGTGTGCCTTGTGCCAGGCCTATTCAACACTTCATCACTCCCTACCAATGTCACATATACCTATGTTCGCGGTAGATGTGTCTTGTGCCTAGCCCATTCAACACTTCCTCACTCCCTACCAGTGTCACATATACCTATGTTCCCAGTATGTGTGCCCTGTGCTTGACCCATTTAACACTTCACCCCTCACCACCTTTCACTTATACCTATGTTCCCAGTAGGTGTGCCTTGTGCTTGGCCCATTCAACGTTTCATCACTCCCTACCAGGGTCTCATATACCTATGTTCCCAGTACGAGTGTCTTGTGCCTGGCCCATTCAACACTTCATCACTCCCTACCAGTGTCACAAATACCTATGTTCCCAGTACATGTGTATTGTGCCTGCCCCATTCAACACTTGATCACTCCCTACCAGTGTCACAAATACCTATGTTCCCAGTAGATGTATATTGTGACTGCCCCATTCAAGACTTCATCACTCCCTACCAGTGTCACATATACCTATGTTCCCGGTAGGCGTGTCTTGTGCCTGCCCCATTCAACACTTCACCACTCGCTACAAGTGTCACAAATATACCTATGTTTCCAGTAGGTGTGCCTTGTGCCTGGCCCATTCAACACCTCATTACCCCCTACTAGTGTCACATATACCTATGTTCCCAGAAGGTGTGCCTTGTGCCTGGCCTATTCAACACTTCATCACTCCCTACCAGTGTAACATATACCTATGTTCCCAGTAGATGTGTCTTGTGCCTGGCCCATTCAACACTTCCTCACCCCCTACCAGTGTCACATATACCTATGTTCCCAGTATGTGTGCCCTGTGCTTGACCCATTTAACACTTCAGCCCGCACCACGTTTCGCATATACCTATGTTTCCAGTAGGTGTGCCTTGTGCCTGGCCCATTCAACACTTCATCACTCTCTACCAGTGTCACAAATCAATATGTTCCTAGTAGGCATGACTTGAGCCTGCCCCATTCAAGACTTCATCACTCCCTACCAGTGTCACATATACCTATATTCCCGGTAGGCGTGTCTTGTGCCTGGCCCATTCAACACTTCCTCACTCCCTACCAGTGTCACATATACCTATATTCCCGGTAGGCGTGTCTTTTGCCTGGCCCATTCAACACTTCCTCACTCCCTACCAGTGTCACATATACCTATGTTCCCAGTATGTGTGCCCTGTGCTTGACCCATTTAACACTTCAGCCCGCACCACGTTTCGCATATACCTATGTTTCCAGTAGGTGTGCCTTCTGCCTGGCCCATTCAACACTTCATCACTCTCTACCAGTGTCACAAATACCTATGTTCCTAGTAGGCATGACTTGAGCCTGCCCCATTCAAGACTTATCGCTCCCTACCAGTGTCACATATACCTATATTCCCGGTAGGCGTGTCTTGTGCCTCGCCCATTCAACACTTCCTCACTCCCTACCAGTGTCACAAATACCTATGTTCCTAGTAGGCATGTCTTGAGCCTGCCCCATTCAAGACTTCATCACTCCCTACCAGTGTCACATATACCTATGTTCCCGGTAGGCGTGGCTTGTGCCTGCCCCATTCTACACTTCATCACTCCCTACCAGTGTCACAGATACCTATGTTCCCACTAGATGTATATTGTGCCTGCCCCATTCAAGACTCCATCACTCCCTACCAGTGTCACATATACCTATGTTCCCGGTAGGCGTGTCTTGTGCCTGCCCCATTCAACACTTCACCACTCACTACCAGTGTCACAAATATACCTATGTTCCCGGTACGTGTGTCTTGTGCTTGGCCCATTTAAAATTTCACCACTCACCACGTGTCACATATACCTACGTTTCCAGTAGGTGTGCCTTGTACCTGGCCCATTCAACACCTCATTACCCCCTACCAGTGTCACATATACCTATGTTCCAGGTAGGTGTGCCTTGTGCAAGGCCTATTCAACACTTCATCACTCCCTACCAGTGTCACATATAGCTATGTTCCCAGTAGATGTGTCTTGTGCCTGGCCCATTCAACACTTCCTCACCCCCTACCAGTGTCACATATACCTATGTTCCCAGTATGTGTGCCCTGTGCTTGACCCATTTAACACTTCACCCCTCACCACGTTTCGCATATACCTATGTTTCCAGTAGGTGTGCCTTGTGCCTGGCCCATTCAACACTTCATCACTCTCTACCAGTGTCACAAATACCTATGTTCCTAGTAGGCATGACTTGAGCCTGCCCCATTCAAGACTTCATCACTCCCTACCAGTGTCACATATACCTATATTCCCGGTAGGCGTGTCTTTTGCCTG
The DNA here is from genome assembly GCA_030765045.1 of Tenodera sinensis. NCBI lineage: Eukaryota > Metazoa > Arthropoda > Insecta > Mantodea > Mantidae > Tenodera > Tenodera sinensis. The sequence continues at coordinate 229,814,240 of CM060964.1, read as the reverse complement.
GCCCATTCAACACTTCCTCACTCCCTACCAGTGTCACATATACCTATGTTCCCAGTATGTGTGCCCTGTGCTTGACCCATTTAATACTTCACCCCTCAACACGTTTCACATATAGCTATGTTTCCAGTAGGTGTGCCTTGTGCCTGGCCCATTCAACACTTCATCACTCCCTACCAGTGTCACAAATACCTATGTTCCTAGTAGGCATGTCTTGAGCCTGCCCCATTCAAGACTTCATCACTCCCTACCAGTGTCACATATACCTATGTTCCCGGTAGGCGTGGCTTGTGCCTGCCCCATTCAACACTTCATCACTCCCTACCAGTGTCACAAATACCTATGTTCCCACTAGATGTATATTGTGCCTGCCCCATTCAAGACTCCATCACTCCCTACCAGTGTCACATATACCTATGTTCCCGGTAGGCCTGTCTTGTGCCTGCCCCATTCAACACTTCACCACTCGCTAGCAGTGTCACAAATATACCTATGTTCCCGGTACGTGTGTCTTGTGCTTGGCCCATTTAAAATTTCACCACTCACACATGTCACATATACCTATGTTCCCAGTAGGTGTGCCTTGTGCCAGGCCTATTCAACACTTCATCACTCCCTACCAATGTCACATATACCTATGTTCCCAGTAGATGTGTCTTGTGCCTAGCCCATTCAACACTTCCTCACTCCCTACCAGTGTCACATATACCTATGTTCCCAGTATGTGTGCCCTGTGCTTGACACATTTAACACTTCACCCCTCACCACCTTTCACTTATACCTATGTTCCCAGTAGGTGTGCCTTGTGCTTGGCCCATTCAAGGTTTCATCACTCCCTACCAGGGTCTCATATACCTATGTTCCCAGTAGGAGTGTCTTGTGCCTGGCCCATTCAACACTTCATCACTCCCTACCAGTGTCACAAATACCTATGTTCCCAGTACATGTGTATTGTGCCTGCCCCATTCAACACTTGATCACTCCCTACCAGTGTCACAAATACCTATGTTCCCCGTAGATGTATATTGTGACTGCCCCATTCAAGACTTCATCACTCCCTACCAGTGTCACATATACCTATGTTCCCGGTAGGCGTGTCTTGTGCCAGCCCCATTCAACACTTCACCACTCGCTACAAGTGTCACAAATATACCTATGTTTCCAGTAGGTGTGCCTTGTGCCTGGCCCATTCAACACCTCATTATCCCCTACTAGTGTCATATATACCTATGTTCCCAGACGGTGTGCCTTGTGCCTGGCCTATTCAACACTTCATCACTCCCTACCTGTGTAACATATACCTATGTTCCCAGTAGATGTGTCTTGTGCCTGGCCCATTCAACACTTCATCACTCCCTACCAGTGTCACATGTACCTATGTTCCCAGTATGTGTGCCCTGTGCTTGACCCATTTAACACTTCAGCCCGCACCACGTTTCGCATATACCTATGTTTCCAGTAGGTGTGCCTTGTGCCTGGCCCATTCAACACTTCATCACTCTCTACCAGTGTCACAAATACCTATGTTCCTAGTAGGCATGACTTGAGCCTGCCCCATTCAAGACTTCATCACTCCCTACCAGTGTCACATATACCTATATTCCCGGTAGGCGTGTCTTGTGCCTTGCCCATTCAACACTTCCTCACTCCCTACCAGTGTCACAAATACCTATGTTCCTAGTAGGCATGTCTTGATCCTGCCCCATTCAAGACTTCATCACTCCCTACCAGTGTCACATATACCTATGTTCCCGGTAGGCGTGGCTTGTGCCTGCCCCATTCTACACTTCATCACTCCCTACCAGTGTCACAAATACCTATGTTCCCACTAGATGTATATTGTGCCTGCCCCATTCAAGACTCCATCACTCCCTACCAGTGTCACATATACCTATGTTCCCGGTAGGCGTGTCTTGTGCCTGCCCCATTCAACACTTCACCACTCACTACCAGTGTCACAAATATTCCTATTTCCCGGTACGTGTGTCTTGTGCTTGGCCCATTTAAAGTTTCACCACTCACCACGTGTCACATATACCTACGTTTCCAGTAGGTGTGCCTTGTGCCTGGCCCATTCAACACCTCATTACCCCCTACCAGTGTCACATATACCTATGTTCCAGGTAGGTGTGCCTTGTGCCAGGCCTATTCAACACTTCATCACTCCCTACCAGTGTCACATATAGCTATGTTCCCAGTAGATGTGTCTTGTGCCTGGCCCATTCAACACTTCCTCACCCCCTACCAGTGTCACATATACCTATGTTCCCAGTATGTGTGCCCTGTGCTTGACCCATTTAACACTTCACCCCTCACCACGTTTCGCATATACCTATGTTTCCAGTAGGTGTGCCTTGTGCCTGGCCCATTCAACACTTCATCACTCTCTACCAGTGTCACAAATACCTATGTTCCTAGTAGGCATGACTTGAGCCTGCCCCATTCAAGACTTCATCACTCCCTACCAGTGTCACATATACCTATATTCCCGGTAGGCGTGTCTTTTGCCTGGCCCATTCAACACTTCCTCACTCCCTACCAGTGTCACATATACCTATGTTCCCAGTATGTGTGCCCTGTGCTTGACCCATTTAATACTTCACCCCTCAACACGTTTCACATATAGCTATGTTTCCAGTAGGTGTGCCTAGTGCCTGGCCCATTCAACACTTCATCACTCCCTACCAGTGTCACAAATACCTATGTTCCTAGTAGGCATGTCTTGAGCCTGCCCCATTCAAGACTTCATCACTCCCTACCAGTGTCACATATACCTATGTTCCCGGTAGGCGTGGCTTGTGCCTGCCCCATTCAACACTTCATCACTCCCTACCAGTGTCACAAATACCTATGTTCCCACTAGATGTATATTGTGCCTGCCCCATTCAAGACTCCATCACTCCCTACCAGTGTCACATATACCTATGTTCCCGGTAGGCCTGTCTTGTGCCTGCCCCATTCAACACTTCACCACTCGCTACCAGTGTCACAAACATACCTATGTTCCCGGTACGTGTGTCTTGTGCTTGGCCCATTTAAAATTTCACCACTCACACATGTCACATATACCTATGTTCCCAGTAGGTGTGCCTTGTGCCAGGCCTATTCAACACTTCATCACTCCCTACCAATGTCACATATACCTATGTTCGCGGTAGATGTGTCTTGTGCCTAGCCCATTCAACACTTCCTCACTCCCTACCAGTGTCACATATACCTATGTTCCCAGTATGTGTGCCCTGTGCTTGACCCATTTAACACTTCACCCCTCACCACCTTTCACTTATACCTATGTTCCCAGTAGGTGTGCCTTGTGCTTGGCCCATTCAACGTTTCATCACTCCCTACCAGGGTCTCATATACCTATGTTCCCAGTACGAGTGTCTTGTGCCTGGCCCATTCAACACTTCATCACTCCCTACCAGTGTCACAAATACCTATGTTCCCAGTACATGTGTATTGTGCCTGCCCCATTCAACACTTGATCACTCCCTACCAGTGTCACAAATACCTATGTTCCCAGTAGATGTATATTGTGACTGCCCCATTCAAGACTTCATCACTCCCTACCAGTGTCACATATACCTATGTTCCCGGTAGGCGTGTCTTGTGCCTGCCCCATTCAACACTTCACCACTCGCTACAAGTGTCACAAATATACCTATGTTTCCAGTAGGTGTGCCTTGTGCCTGGCCCATTCAACACCTCATTACCCCCTACTAGTGTCACATATACCTATGTTCCCAGAAGGTGTGCCTTGTGCCTGGCCTATTCAACACTTCATCACTCCCTACCAGTGTAACATATACCTATGTTCCCAGTAGATGTGTCTTGTGCCTGGCCCATTCAACACTTCATCACTCCCTACCAGTGTCACATATACCTATGTTCCCAGTATGTGCGCCTTGTGCTTGACCCATTTAACACTTCACCACCCACTACCAATGTCACATATGCCTATGTTCCCAGGATGTGTGCCATGTGCCTGGTCCATTCAACACCTCATCACTCCCTACCAGTGTCACATATACTTATGATCTCAGTAGGTGTGCCTTGTGATTGGCCCATTCAAAGGTTCGTCACTCCCTACCAGTGTCACATATAGCTATGTTGCCAGTAGGTGTGTCTTGTGCCTGGCCCATTCAACACTTCACCACACCCTACCAGTGTCACAAATACCTATGTTCCCAGTAGATGTATATTGTGCCTGCCCCATTCAAGACTTCATCACTCCCTACCAGTGTCACATATACCTATGTTCCCGGTAGGCGTGTCTTGTGCCTGCCCCATTCAACACTTCACCACTCGCTACCAGTGTCACAAATATACCTATGTTCCCGGTACGTGTGTCTTGTGCTTGGCCCATTTAAAATTTCACCACTCACCACGTGTCACATATACCTACGTTTCCAGTAGGTGTGCCTTGTGCCTGGCCCATTCAACACCTCATCACCCCCTACCAGTGTCACATATAGCTATGTTCCCAGTAGATGTGTCTTGTGCCTGGCCCATTCAACACTTCCTCACCCCCTACCAGTGTCACATATACCTATTTTCCCAGTATGTGTGCCCTGTGCTTGACCCATTTAACACTTCAGCCCGCACCACGTTTCGCATATACCTATGTTTCCAGTAGGTGTGCCTTGTGCCTGGCCCATTCAACACTTCATCACTCTCTACCAGTGGCACAAATACCTATGTTCCTAGTAGGCATGTCTTGAGCCTGCCCCATTCAAGACTTCATCACTCCCTACCAGTGTCACATATACCTATGTTCCCGGTAGGCGTGGCTTGTGCCTGCCCCATTCTACACTTCATCACTCCCTACCAGTGTCACAAATACCTATGTTCCCACTAGATGTATATTCTGCCTGCCCCATTCAAGACTCCATCACTCCCTACCAGTGTCACATATACCTATGTTCCCGGTAGGCGTGTCTTGTGCCTGGCCCATTCAACACTTCCCCACTCCCTACCAGTATCACAAATACCTATGTTCCTAGTAGGCATGTCTTGAGCCTGCCCCATTCAAGACTTCATCACTCCCTACCAGTGTCACATATACCTATGTTCCCGGTAGGCGTGGCTTGTGCCTGCCCCATTCTACACTTCATCACTCCCTACCAGTGTCACAAATACCTATGTTCCCACTAGATGTATATTGTGCCTGCCCCATTCAAGACTCCATCACTCCCTACCAGTGTCACATATACCTATGTTCCCGGTAGGCGTGTCTTGTGCCTGCCCCATTCGACACTTCACCACTCACTACCAGTGTCACAAATATACCTATGTTCCCGGTACGTGTGTCTTGTGCTTGGCCCATTTAAAATTTCACCACTCACCACGTGTCACATATACCTACGTTTCCAGTAGGTGTGCCTTGTGCCTGGCCCATTCAACACCTCATTACCCCCTACCAGTGTCACATATACCTATGTTCCAGGTAGGTGTGGCTTGTGCCAGGCCTATTCAACACTTCATCACTCCCTACCAGTGTCACATATACCTATGTTCCCAGTATGTGTGCCCTGTGCTTGACCCATTTAACACTTCACCCCTCACCACGTTTCGCATATACCTATGTTTCCAGTAGGTGTGCCTTGTGCCTGGCCCATTCAACACTTCATCACTCCCTACCAGTGTCACAAATACCTATGTTCCTAGTAGGCATGACTTGAGCCTGCCCCATTCAAGACTTCATCACTCCCTACCAGTGTCACATATACCTATATTCCCGGTAGGCGTGTCTTTTGCCTGGCCCATTCAACACTTCCTCACTCCCTACCAGTGTCACATATACCTATGTTCCCAGTAGATGTGTCTTGTGCCTGGCCCATTCAACACTTCCTCACCCCCTACCAGTGTCACATATACCTATGTTCCCAGTATGTGTGCCCTGTGCTTGACCCATTTAACACTTCACCCCTCACCACGTTTCGCATATACCTATGTTTCCAGTAGGTGTGCCTTGTGCCTGGCCCATTCAACACTTCATCACTCCCTACAAGTGTCACAAATACCTATGTTCCTAGTAGGCATGACTTGAGCCTGCCCCAGTCAAGACTTCATCACTCCCTACCAGTGTCACATATACCTATATTCCCGGTAGGCGTGTCTTTTGCCTGGCCCATTCAACACTTCCTCACTCCCTACCAGTGTCACATATACCTATGTTCCCACTAGATGTATATTGTGCCTGCCCCATTCAAGACTCCATCACTCCCTACCAGTGTCACATATACCTATGTTCCCGGGAGGCCTGTCTTGTGCCTGCCCCATTCAACACTTCACCACTCGCTACCAGTGTCACAAATATACCTATGTTCCCGGTACGTGTGTCTTGTGCTTGGCCCATTTAAAATTTCACCACTCACCACATGTCACATATACCTATGTTCCCAGTAGGTGTGCCTTGTGCCTGGCCCATTCAACACCTCATCACCCCCTACCAGTGTCACATATACCTATGTTCCCAGTAGATGTGTCTTGTGCCTGGCCCATTCAACACTTCCTCACCCCCTACCAGTGTCACATATACCTATGTTCCCAGTACATGTGTGCCCTGTGCTTGACCCATTTAACACTTCACCCCGCACCACGTTTCGCATATACCTATGTTTCCAGTAGGTGTGCCTTGTGCCTGGCCCATTCAACACTTCATCTCTCTCTACCAGTGTCACAAATACCTATGTTCCTAGTAGGCATGACTTGAGCCTGCCCCATTCAAGACTTCATCACTCCCTACCAGTGTCACATATACCTATATTTCCGGTAGGCGCGTCTTGTGCCTGGCCCATTCAACACTTCCTCACTCCCTACCTGTGTCACACATACCTATGTTCCCAGTATGTGTGCCCTGTGCTTGACCCATTTAATACTTCACCCCTCAACACGTTTCACATATAGCTATGTTTCCAGTAGGTGTGCCTTGTGCCTGGCCCATTCAACACTTCATCACTCCCTACCAGTGTCACAAATACCTATGTTACTAGTAGGCATGTCTTGAGCCTGCCCCATTCAAGACTTCATCACTCCCTACCAGTGTCACATATACCTATGTTCCCGGTAGGCGTGGCTTGTGCCTGCCCCATTCTACACTTCATCACTCCTTACCAGTGTCACAAATACCTATGTTCCCACTAGATGTATATTGTGCCTGCCCCATTCAAGACTCCATCACTCCCTACCAGTGTCACATATACCTATGTTCCCGGTAGGCGTGTCTTGTGCCTGCCCCATTCAACACTTCAACACTCACTAACAGTGTCACAAATATACCTATGTTTCCGGTACGTGTGTCTTGTGCTTGGCCCATTTAAGATTTCACCACTCACAACGTGTCACATATACCTACGTTTTCAGTAGGTGTGCCTTGTGCCTGGCCCATTCAACACCTCATTACCCCCTACCAGTGTCACATATACCTATGTTCCAGGTAGGTGTGCCTTGTGCCAGGCCTTATCAACACTTCATCACTCCCTACCAGTGTCACATATAGCTATGTTCCCAGTAGATGTGTTTTGTGCCTGGCCCATTCAACACTTCGTCACCCCCTACCAGTGTCACATATACCTATGTTCCCAGTATGTGTGCCCTGTGCTTGACCCATTTAACACTTCACCCCTCACCACGTTTCACATATACCTATGTTTCCAGTAGGTGTGCCTTGTGCCTGGCCCATTCAACACTTCATCACTCTCTACCAGTGTCACAAATACCCATGTTCGTAGTAGGCATGACTTGAGCCTGCCCCATTCAAGACTTCATCACTCCCTACCAGTGTCACATATACCTATATTCCCGGTAGGCGTGTCTTTTGCCTGGCCCATTCAACACTTCCTCACTCCCTACCAGTGTCACATATACCTATGTTCCCAGTATGTGTGCCCTGTGCTTGACCCATTTAATACTTCACCCCTCAACACGTTTCACATATAGCTATGTTTCCAGTAGGTGTGCCTTGTGCCTGGCCCATTCTACACTTCATCACTCCCTACCAGTGTCACAAATACCTATGCTCCTAGTAGGCATGTCTTGAGCCTGCCCCATTCAAGACCTCATCACTCCCTACCAGTGTCACATATACCTATGTTCCCGGTAGGCGTGGCTTGTGCCTGCCCCATTCAACACTTCATCACTCCCTACCAGTGTCACAAATACCTATGTTCCCACTAGATGTATATTGTGCCTGCCCCATTCAAGACTCCATCACTCCCTACAAGTGTCACATATACCTATGTTCCCGGTAGGCCTGTCTTGTGCCTGCCCCATTCAACACTTCACCACTCGCTACCAGTGTCACAAATATACCTATGCTCCCGGTACGTGTGTCTTGTGCTTGGCCCATTTAAAATTTCACCACTCACACATGTCACATATACCTATGTTCCCAGTAGGTGTGACTTGTGCCAGGCCTATTCAACACTTCATCACTCCCTACCAATGTCACATATACCTATGTTCCCAGTAGATGTGTCTTGTGCCTAGCCCATTCAACACTTCCTCACTCCCTACCAGTGTCACATATACCTATGTTCCCGGTATGTGTGCCCTGTGCTTGACCCATTTAACACTTCACCCCTCACCACCTTTCACATATAGCTATGTTTCCAGTAGGTGTGCCTTGTGCCTGGCCCATTCAACACTTCATCACTACCTACCAGTGTCACAAATACCTATGTTCCTAGTAGGCATGTCTTGAGCCTGCCCCATTCAAGACTTCATTACTCCCTACCAGTGTCACATATACCTAGGTTCCCGGTAGGCGTGGCTTGTGCCTGCCCCATTCAACACTTCATCACTCCCTACCAGTGTCACAAATACCTATGTTCCCAGTAGATGTATATTGTGCCTTCCCCATTAAAGACTCCATCACTCCCTACCAGTGTCACATATAACTATGTTACCAGTAGGTGTGTCTTGTGCCTACCCGATTCAACACTTCGCCACTCACTACCAGTGTCACAAATATACCTATGTTCCCAGTAGCTGTGTCTTGTGCCTGCCCCATTCAACACTTCACCACTCCCTACCAGTGTCACATATACCTATGTTACCAGTAGGCGTGTCTTGCGCCTGCCCCATTCAACATTTCATCACTCCCTACCAGTGTCACAAATATACCTATGTTCCCAGTAGCTGTGTCTTGTGCCTGCCCCATTCAACACTTCACCACTCGCCACCAGTGTCACAAATATACCTATGTTCCCAGTAGGTGTGTCTTGTGCTTGGCCCATTTAAAATTTCACCACTCACCACGTGTCACATATACCTATGTTCCCAGTAGGTGTGCCTTGTGCTTGGCCCATTCAACGTTTCATCACTCCCTACCAGGGTCTCATATACCTATGTTCCCAGTAGCTGTGTCTTGTGCCTGCCCCATTCAACACTTCACCACTCGCCACCAGTGTCACAAATATACCTATGTTCCCAGTAGGTGTGTCTTGTGCTTGGCCCATTTTAAATTTCACCACTCACCACGTGTCACATATACCTATGTTTCCAGTAGGTGTGCCTTGTGCCTGGCACATTCAACACCTCATTACCCCCTACTAGTGTCACATATACCTATGTTCCCAGAAGGTGTGCCTTGTGCCTGGCCTATTCAACACTTCATCACTCCCTACCAGTGTAACATATACCTATGTTCCCAGTAGATGTGTCTTGTGCCTGGCCCATTCAACACTTCATCACTCCCTACCAGTGTCACAAATACCTATGTTCCTAGTAGGCATGTCTTGAGCCTGCCCCATTCAAGACTTCATCACTCCCTATCAGTGTCACATATACCTATGTTCCCGGTACGCGTGGCTTGTGCCTGCCCCATTCTACACTTCATCACTCCCTACCAGTGTCACAAATACTTATGTTCCCACTAGATGTATATTGTGCCTGCCCCATACAAGACTCCATCACTCCCTACCAGTGTCACATATACCTATGTTCCCGGTAGGCGTGTCTTGTGCCTGCAGCATTCAACACTTCACCACTCGCTACCAGTGTCACAAATATTTCTATGTTCCCGATACGTGTGTCTTGTGCTTGGCCCATTTAAAATTTCACCACTCACAACGTGTCACATTTACCTACGTTTCCAGTAGGTGTGCCTTGTGCCTGGCCCATTCAACACCTCACACCCCCTACCAGTGTCACATATACCTATGTTCCAAGTAGGTGTGCCTTGTGCCAGGCCTATTCAACACTTCATCACTCCCTACCAGTGTCACATATAGCTATGTTCCCAGTAGATGTGTCTTGTGCCTGGCCCATTCAACACTTCCTCACCCCCTACCAGTGTCACATATACCTATGTTCCCAGTATGTGTGCCCTGTGCTTGACCCATTTAACACTTCACCCCTCACCACGTTTCGCATATACCTATGTTTCCTGTAGGTGTGCCTTGTGCCTGGCCCATTCAACACTTCATCACTCTCTACCAGTGTCACAAATACCTATGTTCCTAGTAGGCATGACTTGAGCCTGCCCCATTCAAGACTTCGTCACTCCCTACCAGTGTCACATATACCTATATTCCCGGTAGGCGTGTCTTGTGCCTGGCCCATTCAACACTTCCTCACTCCCTACCAGTGTCACATATACCTATGTTCCCAGTATGTGTGCCCTGTGCTTGACCCATTTAATACTTCACCCCTCAAAACGTTTCACATATAGCTATGTTTCCAGTAGGTGTGCCTTGTGCCTGGCCCATTCAAATCTTCATCACTCCCTACCAGTGTCACAAATACCTATGTTCCTAGTAGGCATCTCTTGAGCCTGCCCCATTCAAGACTTCATCACTCCCTACCAGTGTCACATATACTTATGTTCCCGGTAGGCGTGGCTTGTGCCTGCCCCATTCAACACTTCATCACTCCCTACCAGTGTCACAAATACCTATGTTCCCACTAGATGTATATTGTGCCTGCCCCATTCAAGACTTCATCACTCCCTACCAGTGTCACATATACCTATGTTCCCGGTAGGCGTGTCTTGTGCCTGCCCCATTCAACACTTCACCACTCGCTACCAGTGTCACAAATATACCTATGTTCCCAGTAGGTGTGTCTTGTGCTTGGCCCATTTAAAATTTCACCACTCACCACGTGTCACTTATACCTATGTTCCCAGTAGGTGTGCCTTGTGCTTGGCCCATTCAACGTTTCATCACTCCCTACCAGGGTCTCATATACCTATGTTCCCAGTAGGAGTGTCTTGTGCCTGGCCCATTCAACACTTCATCACTCCCTACCAGTGTCACAAATACCTATGATCCCAGTACATGTGTATTGTGCCTGCCCCATTCAACACTTGAGCACTCCCTACCAGTGACACAAATACCTATGTTCCCAGTAGATGTATATTGTGACTGCCCCATTCAAGACTTAACACTCCCTACCAGTGTCACATATACCTATGTTCCCGGTAGGCGTGTCTTGTGCGTGCCCCATTCAACACTTCACCACTCGCTACAAGTGTCACAAATATACCTATGTTTCCAGTAGGTGTGCCTTGTGCCTGGCCCATTCAACACCTCATTACCCCCTACTAGTGTCACATATACCTATGTTCCCAGGAGGTGTGCCTTGTGCCTGGCCTATTCAACACTTCATCACTCCCTACCAGTGTAACATATACCTATGTTCCCAGTAGATGTGTCTTGTGCCTGCCCCATTCAACACTTCACCACTCGCTATCGGTGTCACAAATATACCTATGTTCCCGGTAGGTGTGTCTTGTGCTTGGCCCATTTAAAATTTCACCACTCACCACGTGACACATATACCTACGTTGCCAGTAGGTGTGCCTTGTGCCTGGCCCATTCAACACCTCATCACCCCCTACCAGTGTCACATATACCTATGTTCCAAGTAGGTGTGCCTTGTGCCAGGCCTATTCAACACTTCATCACTCCCTACCAGTGTCACATATAGCTATGTTCCCAGTAGATGTGTCTTGTGCCTGGCCTATTCAACACTTCCTCACCCCCTACCAGTGTCACATATACCTATGTTCCCAGTATGTGTGCCCTGTGCTTGACCCATTTAACACTTCACCCCTCACCACGTTTCGCATATACCTATGTTTCCAGTAGGTGTGCCTTGTGCCTGGCCCATTCAACACTTCATCACTCCCTACCAGTGTCACAAATACCTTTGTTCCTAGTAGGCATGTCTTGAGCCTGCCCCATTCAAGACTTCATCACTCCCTACCAGTGTCACATATACCTATGTTCCCGGTAGGCGTGGCTTGTGCCTGCCCCATTCAACACTTCATCACTCCCTACCAGTGTCACAAATACCTATGTTCCCACTAGATGTATATTGTGCCTGCCCCATTCAAGACTCCATCACTCCCTACCAGTGTCACATATACCTATGTTCCCGGTAGGCCTGTCTTGTGCCTGCCCCATTCAACACTTCACCACTCGCTAGCAGTGTCACAAATATACCTATGTTCCCGGTACGTGTGTCTTGTGCTTGGCCCATTTAAAATTTCACCACTCACCACATATCACATATACCTATGTTCCCAGTATGTGTGCCCTGTGCTTGACCCATTTAACACTTCACCCCTCACCACGTTTCACATATAGCTATGTTTCCAGTAGGTGTGCCTTGTGCCTGGCCCATTCAACACTTCATCACTACCTACCAGTGTCACAAATACCTATGTTCCCAGTATGTCTGCCCTGTGCTTGACCCATTTAACACTTCACCCCTCACCACGTTTCACATATAGCTATGTTTCCAGTAGGTGTGCCTTGTGCCTGGCCCATTCAACACTTCATCACTACCTACCAGTGTCACAAATACCTATGTTCCTAGTAGGCATGTCTTGAGCCTGCACCATTCAAGACTTCATTACTCCCTACCAGTGTCACATATACCTATGTTCCCGTTAGGCTTGGCTTGTGCCTGCCCCATTCAACACTTCATCACTCCCTACCAGTGTCACAAATACCTATGTTCCCAGTAGATGTATATTGTGCCTTCCCCATTCAACACTCCATCACTCCCTACCAGTGTCACATATAACTATGTTACCAGTAGGTGTGTCTTGTGCCTGGCCCATTCAACAATTCACCACTCCCTACCAGTGTCACATATACCTATGTTACCAGTAGGCGTGTGTTGTGCCTGCCCCATTCAACATTTCATCACTCCCTACCAGTGTCACAAATACCTATGTACCCAGTAGATGTATATTGTGCCTGCCCCATTCAAGACTTCATCACTCCCTACCAGTGTCACGTATACCTATGTTCCCGGTAGGCGTGTCTTGTGCCTGCCCCATTCAACACTTCACCACTCGCCACCAGTGTCACAAATATACCTATGTTCCCAGTAGGTGTGCCTTGTGCTTGGCCGATTTAAAATTTCACCACTCATCACGTGTCACATATACCTATGTTTCCAGTAGGTGTGCCTTGTGGCTACCCCATACAACACTTCACCATTCCCAACCAGAGTCACATATACCTATGTTCCCAGGAGGTGTGTCTTGTGCCTGGCCCATTCAACACTTCATCACTCCCTACCATTGTCACATATACCTATGTTACCAGTAGGTGTGTCTTGTGCCTGGCCCATTCAACACTTCATCACTCCCTACCAGTGTGCCATATACCTATGTTCCCAGTATGTGTGCCTTGAGCTTGGCCCATTTAACATTTCACCACTCACCACGTGTCATATATACCTATGTTCCCAGAAGCTGTGTCTTGTGCCTGCCCCATTCAACACTTCACCACTCCCTACCAGTGTCACATATACCTATGTTACCAGTAGGTGTGTCTTGTGCCTGGCCCATTCAACACTTCATCGCTCCCTACCAGTGTGCCATATACCTATGTTCCCAGTATGTGTGCCTTGAGCTTGGCCCATTTAACATTTCACCACTCACCACGTGTCACAAATACCTATGTTCCCAGTAGATGTATATTGTGCCTGCCCCATTCAAGACTTCATCACGCCCTACTGGTGTCACATATACCTATGTTCCCGGTAGGCGTATCATGTGCCGTCCCCATTCAACACTTCACCACTCTCTACCAGTGTCACAAATATACCTATGTTCCCAGTAGATGTGTCTTGTGCTAGGCCCATTTAAAATTTCACCACTCACCACATGTCACATATACCTATGTTTCCAGTAAGTGTGCCTTGTGCCTGGCCCATTCAACACCTCATTTCAACCTACCAGTGTCACATATACCTATGTTCCCAGTAGGTGTGCCTTGTGCCTGGCCTATTCAACACTTCATCACTCCCTACCAGTGTCACATATACCTATGTTCCCAGTAGATGTGTCTTGTGCCTGGCCCATTCAACACTTCATCTCTCCCTACCAGTGTCACATATACCTATGTTACCAGTATGTGTGCCTTGTGCTTGACCCAATAAACACATCACCACCCACTACCAGTGTCACATATGCCTATGTTCCCAGTATCTGTGCCTTGTGCCCGGCCCATTCAACACCTCATCACTCCCTACCAGTGTCACATATACTTATGTTCTCAGTAGGTGTGCGTTGTGCCTGGCCCATTCAACATTTCGTCACTCCCTACCAGTGTCACATATACCTATGTTCCCAGTAGGTGTGTCTTGTGCCGTGCCCATTCAACACTTCACTACTCCCTACCAGTGTCACATATACCTATGTTCCCAGTAGGCGTGTCTTGTGCCTGCCCCATTCAACATTTCATTACTCCCTACCAGTGTCACAAATTCCCATGTTCCCAGTAGATGTACATTGTGCCTGCCCCATTCAAGACTTCATCACTCCCTACCAGTGTCACATATACCCATGTTCCCGATAGGCACGTCTTGTGCCTGCCCCATTCAACACTTCACCACTCGCTACCAGTGTCACAAATATACCTATGTTCCCGGTAGGTGTGTCTTGTGCTTGGCCCATTCAACAGCTCATCACCCCCTACCAGTGTCACATATACCTATGTTCCCAGTAGGTGTGCCTTGTGCCAGGCCTATTCAACACTTCATCACTCCCTACCAGTGTCACATATACCTATGTTCCCAGCAGGTGTGCCTTGTGCCTGGCCCATTCAACATTTCGTCACTCCCTACCAGCGTCACATATACCTATGTTCCTAGTAGCTGTGTCTTGTGCCTGCCCCATTCAACATTTCATCACTCCCTACAAGTGTCACAACTACCCATGCTCCCAGTAGATGAGTCTTGTGCTTGCCCCATTCAACACTTCATCACTCCCATGCAGTGTCACATATACGTGTGTTCCTAGTAGGTGTGTCTTGTGCCTGCTTAATTCAACACTTCATCACTGCCTACCAGTTTCACAAATACCTATGTTCCCAGTAGATGTGTGTTGTGCCTGCCGCATTCAACACTTAATCACTCCCTACCAGTGTCATAAATACCTATGTTCCCAGTAGATGTGTCTTGTGCGTGCGCTATTCAACACTTCACCACTCGCTAGCGGCGTCACATATACCTATGTTCCCAGTAGACGTGTCTTGTGCCTGCCCCATTCAACATTTCATCACTCCCTACCAGTGTCACAAATAACTATGTTCCCAGTAGATGTATATTGCGCCTGCCCTATTCAAGACTTCATCACTCCCTAACAGTGAAACATATACCTATGTTCCCGGTAGGCGTGTCTTGTGCCTGCCCCATTCAATACTTTACCACTCGCTACCAGTGTCAAAAATATACCTATGTTCCCAGTAGGTGTGTCTTGTGCTTGGCCCATTTAAAATTTCACCACTCACCATGTGTCATATATACTTACATTTCCAGTACGTGTGCCTTGTGCCTGGCCCATTCAACACCTCCTCACCCCCTACCAGTGTCACATATACCTATGTTCCCAGTAGATGTGTCTTGTGCCTGGCCCATTCAACACTTCATCACTCCCTATCAGTGTCACATATACCTATGTTCCCAGTATGTGTGCCTTGTGCTTGACCCATTTAACACTTCACCTTCCACTACCAGTGTCACATATGCCTATGTTCCCAGTATCTGTGCCTTGTGCCTGGCGCATTCAACACCTCATCGCTCCCTACCAGTGTCACATATACCTATGTTCTCAGTAGGTGTGCCTTGTGCCTGGCCCATTCAACATTTCGTCACTCTCTACCAGTTTCACATATACCTATGTTCCCAGTAGGTGTGTGTTGTGCCTGGCCAATTCAACACTTCATCACCCCCTACCAGCGTCACATATACCTATGTTCCTGGTAGGTGTGTCTTGTGCCTGCCCCATTCAACACTTCATCACTCCCTACCAGTGTCACAAACACCCATGCTCCCAGTAGAAATGTCTTGTTCTTGCCCCATTCAACACTTCATCACTCCCAACCAGTGTCACATATACATATGTTCCTAGTAGGTGTGTCTTGTGCCTGCTTAATTCAACACTTCATCACTCCCTGCCAGTTCTACAAATACCTATGTTCCCAGTAGATGTGTGTTGTTCCTGCCCCATTCAACATTTCATCACTCCCTACCAGTGTCACAAATAACTATGTTCCCAGTAGATGTATATTGCGCCTGCCCCATTCAAGACTTCATCACTCCCTAACAGTGTCACATATACCTATGTTCCCGGTAGGCGTGTCTTGTGCCTGCCCCATTCAATACTTTACCACTCGCTACCAGTGTCAAAAATATACCTATGTTCCCAGTAGGTGTGTCTTGGTGCTTGGCCCATTCAAAATTTCACCACTCACCATGTGTCATATATACTTACATTTCCAGTAGGTTTGCCTTGTGCCTGGCCCATTCAACACCTCCTCACCCCCTACCAGTGTCACAAATACCTATGTTCCCAGTAGATGTGTCTTGTGCGTGCCCTATTCAACACTTCATCACTCCTTACCAGTGTCACAAATACCTATGTTCCTAGTAGGCATGTCTTGAGTCTGCCCCATTCAAGACTTCATCAGCCCCTACCGGTTTCACATATACCTATGTTACCAGTAGGCGTGTCTTGTGCCTGCCCCATTCAACACTTCATCACTCCCTACCAGTGTCACAAATACCTATGTTCCCAGTAGATGTATATTGTGCGTGCCCCATTCAAGACTTCATCACTCCCTACCAGTGTCACAAATACCTATGTTCCCAGTAGGCGTGTCTTGTGCCTGCCCCATTCAACATTTCATCACTCCCTACCAGTGTCACAAATACCTATGTTCCCAGTAGATGTATATTGTGCCTGCCCCATTCAAGACTGCATCACTCCCTACCAGTGTCACATGTACCTATGTTCCCGGTAGGCATGTCATGTGCCTGCCCCATTCAACACTTCACCACTCGCTACCAGTGTCACAAATATACCTATGTTCCCAGTAGGTGTCCCTTGAGCTTGCCCCATTTAACATTTCACCACTCACCACGTGTCATATAGACCTATGTTTCCAGTAGATGTGCCTTGTGCCTGGCCCATTCAAAACCTCATCACCCCCTACCAGTGTCACATATGTCTATGTTCCCAGTAGGTGTGACTTGTGCCTGGCCCATTCAACACTTCATCACTCCCTACCAGTGTCACATATACCTATGTTCCCAGTAGGCCTGTCTTGTGCCTGCCCCATTCAACACTTCATCACTCCCTACCAGTGTCACATATACCTATGTTCCCAGTAGGTTTGCCTTGTGCTTGTCTCATTCAACATTTCATCACTCCCTACCAGTGTTTCATATACCTATGTTCCTAGTAGGAGTGTCTTGTGCCTGCCCCATTCAACACTTCATCACTCCCTACCAGTGTGAAAGTACCTATGTTCCCAGTAGATGTGTATTGTGCCTGGTCCATTCAACACTTCATCACTCCCTACCAGTGTCACAAATACCTATGTTCCCAGTAGATGTATAATGTGCCTGCCCCATTCCACACTTCATCACTCCCTACCAGTGTCACATATACATTTGCATCCAGCAGATGTGTCTTGTGCGTACCCGATTCAACACTTCATCACTCACTTCCAGTGTCACAAATATACCTTAGTTCCCAGTAGGTGTGTGTTTTGCCTGCCCCATTCAACACTTTACGACTACCTACCAGTGGCACATATACCTATGTTCCCAGTAGGTGTGCCTTCGGCCTACCACATACCACACTTCACCCCTCACCACGTTTCACCATATACCTATGTTGCCAGTAGGTGTGCTTTGTACCTGGCCCATTCAACACTTCATCACTCCCTACCAGTGTCACAAATACCTATGTTCCTAGTAGGCATGTCTTGAGCCTGCCCCATTCAAGACTTCATCACTCCCTACCAGTGTCACATATACCTATGTTTCCGTTAGGCCTGTCTTGTGCCTGCCCCATTCAACACTTCATCACTCCCTACCAGTGTCACAAATACCTATGTTCCTAGTAGGTGTGTCTTGTGCCTGCCCCATTCAACACTTCATCAGTCCCTACCAGTGTCACAAATACCTATGTTCCTAGTAGGTGTGTCTTGTGCCTGCTTAATTCAACACTTCATCACTCCCTACCAGTTTCACAAATACCTATGTTCCCAGTAGATGTGTGTTGTGCCAGCCCCATTCAACACTTAATCACTCCTTACCAGTGTCATAAATACCTATGTTCCCAGTAGATGTGTCTTGTGCGTGCCGTATTCAACACTTCACCACTCGCTACCAGCGTCACATATACCTATGTTCCCAGTAGGCGTGTCTTGTGCCTGCCCCATTCAACATTTCATCACTCCCTACCAGTGTCTCATATACCTATATTTCTAGTAGGTGTGCCTTGTGCCTGGCCCATTCAACACCTCATCACCCCCTACCAGTGTCACATATACCTATGTTCCCAGTAGATGTGTCTTGTGCCTGGCCCATTCAACACTTCATCACTCCCTACCAGTGTCACATATACCTATGTTCCCAGTATGTGTGCCTTGTGCTTGACCCATTTAACGCTTCGTTACTCCCTACCAGTGTCACAAATACCTATGTTCGCAGTAGGTGTGTCTTGTACCTGCCTCATCGAACACTTCATCACTCCCCACAAGTGTCACATATACCAATGTTCCTAGTAGGCGTGTCTTGGTCCTGCATCACTCAATATTTCATCACTCCTTACCAGTGTCACATACAGCTATGTTGCCAGTAGGTGTGTGTTGTGCCTGCCTCATTCAACACTTCATCACTCCCTATCAGTGTCACATATAGCTACGTTCCCAGTGTGTGTGTGAAGTACCTGCGGTCAGTCGGTTCGGTCGGTCGGCCGTTTCGGTCGGTCGGTCAGTTCGTTCCGTCGGTCTGGTCGGTCGGTCTGGTAGGTAGGGTCGGTGGGTCCGTCTGGTCGGTCGGTCGATATGGTCGGTCTTAACGGTCGGTTCGATCGGTTGGTCTGTTCGGTCCATCGGTCTGGTCGGTCGGTCGGATTAGTCGGTCTGGTCGGTCGGTAGGTCTGGTCGGTCAGTCGATATAGTCGGTCTGAACTGTCGGTCGGTAAGTCGGTCGGTCTAGACGTTCTGGACGGTCTGGTCAGTCGGTCGGTTTGGTCGGTCGGTCGGTCGTTCTGGTCGGTCTGGTCCTTCGGTCGGGCTGGTTGTTCGTTCGGTCGGGTCTGTTAGTCGGTTGGTCGGTCTGGTCGGTTCGGTCGGTCGGTTCGGTAGGTCGGTTCAGTCGATCGGTATGGTCGGTCGGTCTGACCGGTCGGTCGGTCGGTTTGGTCGGTTCAGTCGGTTGGTTTAATCGGTCGGTCTGGTCGGTCGGTGGGTCTGATTGGTCGGTCGGTCTGGTTTCTTGGTCGGTTAGTCGGTCCAGTCGGCCGGTTGTTGGTAGGTTGGTCGGTCTGATCGGTCGGTGTGGTCGCTCGGTCAGTCTGGTCTGTTGGTCGGACAGTCTCGTTGGTCGGTCTGTTCGGTCGGTTTGGTCGTTCTGTTCGGTCTGGTCGGTCTGGTCTGTTGGTCGGTCCAGTCGGTCGGTCAGGCTGGTCTGTTAGTCGGACGGTCGTTCGGTCTTTCGCTGGGTCAGTCTGGTCTGTTGCTCGGTCAGGCTCGTCGGTAGGTCTGGTCGGTCGGTTTGGTCGTCCTGGTCGGTCGGTCAGTTTGGTCGGTCGGTCGTTCTCGTTGGTCTGATCGATCGGTCGGTCTGGTCTGTTGGTCGGTCAGTTGGTACAGTCGGTCGGTCAGTCTGGTCTGTTGGGCGGACGGTCGGTCGGTCTCTCGCTGGGTCAGTCTGGTCTGTCGCTCGGTCAGGCTCGTCGGTAGGTCTGGTCGGTCGGTTTGGTCGTCCTGGTCGGTCGGTGGGTTTGGTCGGTCGGTCGTTCTCGTTGGTCTGGTCGATCGGTCATACTGGTCGATGGGTTGGTGTGGTTGGTCGCTCTGGTCGGTCGGTCCATATGGTTGGACGGTCTGGTCGTTCTGGTCGGTCGGTCTGGTCTGTTGGTCGGTCGGTCTAGTCGGTTGGTGGTTCTGGTCTGTAGGTCGGACGGTCGGCCTGGTGGGTTGGTCAAGCTGGTCTGTCGGTGGGTCGATCGGTCTGGTCGGTGGCTCGGTCGCTCTAGGCGGTCTGGTGGGTCGGTCTATCTGATCGGTCGGTCTGGTCGTTTTTTTTTGATCTGGTCATTCTGGTCGGTCTGGTCGGTCGGGCGGTCCGGTCGGTCGGTCATTCTGTACGGTCTGGTCGGACTTTCTGGTCGTTCTGGTCTGTCGGTCTGGTCTGTTGGTCGGTCGGTCTAGTTGGTTGATCGGTCTGGTCTGTTGGTCGGACGGTCGGTCTGGTCGGTCGGTCGGTCGTTCTGGCAGGTGAGTCAGTCGGTCTGGTCGTTCCGGTCGGTCTGGTCGTTCTGGTCGGTCTGGTCTGTTGGTCGGTCGGTCTAGTCGGTTGGTGGGTCTGGTCTGTTGGTCGGACGGTCGGTCTGGTCGCTAAGTCAGTCTGGTCTGTCGGTGGGTCGATCCATCTGGTCGGTGGTTCGGTCGGTCTAGTCGGTCTGGTGGGTCGGTCAGTCTGGTCGGTCTGGTCGCTCGGTCTGGTCGGTCGGTCGGTCGTTCTTGTAGGTCTGGTCGGTCGGTCGGTCTGGTAGGTCGGTCTGCTCTGTTGGTCAGTCGGTCGGTCTGGCCAGTTCGGTCGGTCTGGTTGTTCGGTCTGGTCGTTGTGTACGGTCTGGTTGGACTGTCTGGTCGTTCTGGTCGGTCGGTCTGTTCTGTTGGTCGGTCGGGCTAGTCGGTTGATCGGTCTGGTCTGTTGGTCGGACGATCGGTCTGGTCGGTCGTTCAGTCTTATCTGTCGGTGGGTCGGTCAGTCGGTCTGGGCGGTTGGTCGGTCGGTCTTGCCGGTTGCTGGGTCTGGTGGGTCGGTCTGGTCGGACGGTTGGTCGTTCTCGTCGGTCGGTTGGTCGGTCCGTCTGGTCGGTCGGTCTGGTCGGTCGGTCTGGTCGTTCAGACTGGTGGTTCGGTCGGTCAGTCGGTTGGTCGGTCGGTCTTGTCGGTCGCTGGGTCTGGTCGTTCGGTCTGGTCGGGCGGTCGGTCGTTCTGGTCGGTCGGTCTGTCGGTCGGTCTGGTCGGTCGGTCTGGTCGGTCGGTCTAATAGGTAGGTAGGTCAGTCTGGTCGGTCCGGTCGCTCGGTGGGTCGGTCGGTCTTGTCGGTCGGTGGGTCGGTCGGTCTGGTCGGTCTGGTTGGTCGGTCTGGTCGGTCGATCGGTCGGTCGTTCAGGCAGGTTAGTCAGTCTCTCTGGTCGGCCGGTCTGGTCGTTCTGGTCGGTCGGTCTGGTCGGTCGGACGGTCTGGTCGGTCGTTCTGGTCGGTCGGTCTGGTCTGTTGGTCGGTCCCTCGGTCTAGTCGGTTGGTGGTTCTGGTCTGTTGGTCGGACGGTCGGTCTGGTCGGTCGGTCAGTCTGGTCTGTCGGTGGGTCGATTGGTCTGGTCGGTGGCTCGGTCGGTCTAGTCGGTCTGGTCGGTCTGGTCGGTCGGTGTGTCTGATCACTCTGGTCAGTCTGGTCGGTCTGGTCGGTCTGGTCGGTCGGTGGGTGGGTCGGTCTGGTTGGTCGGTGGGTTGGTCGGTCTGGTTGGTCGGTGGGTTGGTAGGTCTGGTCGGTTGGTCTGATTGGTCGGTGGGTCTGGTTGGTCTGGTCGGTCGGTGGGTCTTGTCGGTCGGTGGGTTGGTCGGTCTGGTCGGACTGGTCGGTCGGTGGGTCTGGTCGGACTGGTCGGTCGGTGGGTCTGGTTGGTTGGTGGGTTTAGTCGGTCGGTGGGTCGGTCGGTCTTGTCGGTCGGTGGGTCGGTCGGTCTGCTCGGTCGGTAGGTCGGACGGTCTGGTCGGTCTGCTTGGTCGGTGGGTCGGTCGGTCTGGTCGGTCGGTGGGTCGGTCGCTCTGATCGGTCTGCTTGGTCGTTGGGTCTGGTCGGTCCGGTCGGTCGGTGGGTCTGGTCCGTCAGGTCGGTCTGCTTGGTCGTTGGGTCTGGTCGGTCTGGTTGGTCGGTCTGGTCGGTCTGCTTGGTCGGTCGGTCTGGTCGGTCTGGTCGGTTGGTCTGTTCGGTGTGGTCGGTCGGTCTGGTCGGTCTGGTCGGTCGGTCTGGTCGGTCTGGTCGGTCTGCTTGGTCGTTGGGTCTGGTCGGTCAGGTCGGTCGGTGGGTGGGTCGGTCTGGTCGGTCGGTCTGGTCGGTCGGTCTGGTCGGTCGGTGGGTCTGGTCGGTGTGGTCGGTCTGGTCGGTGTGGTCGGTCGGTCTGGTCGGTCTGGTCGGTCGGTGGCTCGGTCTGGTCGGTCGGTAAGTGGGTCGGTAAGTGGGTCGGTTTGTTCGGTCTGGTAGGTCGGTCTGGTCGGTTGGTCTGGTCGGTCGGTGGGTCTGGTCGGCCGGTCTGTTCGGTCTGGTGGGTCGGTCTGGTCGGTCTGTTCGGTCTGGTCGGTCGGTCGGTGAGTGGGTCGGTCTGGTCGATCTGGTCGGTCGGTCTGGTCGATCTGGTCGGTCGGTGGGTGGGTCGGTATGGTCGGTCTGGTCGGTCGGTGGATCTGGTCAGTCTGGTCGGTCTGGTCGGTCTGGTCGGTCGGTGGGTGGGTGGGTCTCGTCGGTCTGGTCGGTCGGTCGGTCGGTCGGTGGGTGTGTCGGTCTGGTCAGTCGGTGGGTGGGTCTGTCTGGTCGGTCTGGTCGGTCGGTGGGTGGGTCGGCCTGGTCGGTCGTTGGGTGGGTCGGTCTGGTCGGTCGCTGGGTGGGTCGGTCTGGTCGGTCGGTGGGTGGGTCGGTCTGGTCGGTCTGGTCGGTCGGTGGGTGGGTCGGTCTGGTCGGTCTGGTCGGTCGGTGGGTGGGTCGGTCTGGTCGGTCTGGTCGGTCGGTGGGTGGGTCGGTCTGGTCGGTCGGTGGGTGGGTCGGTCTGGTCGGTCTGGTCGGAAGGTGGGTGGGTCGGTCTGGTTGGTCTGGTCGGACGGTGGGTGGGTCGGTCTGGTCGGTCGGTGGGTGGGTCGGTCTGGTCGGTCTGGTCGGACGGTGGGTGGGTCGGTCTGGTTGGTCTGGTCGGACGGTGCGTGGGTCGGTCTGGTCGGTCTGGTCGGTCGGTGGGTGGGTCGGTCTGGTCGGTCTGGTCGGACGGTGGGTGGGTCGGTCTGGTCGGTCTGGTCGGTCGGTGGGTGGGTCGGTCTGGTCGGTCGGTGGGTGGGTCGGTCTGCTCGGTCTGGTCGGACGGTGGGTGGGTCGGTCTGGTCGGACGGTGGGTGGGTCGGTCTGTCGGTCTGGTCGGTTGGTGGTTGGGTCGGTCTGGTCGGTCGGTGGGTGGGTCGGTCTGGTCGGACGGTGGGTGGGTCGGTCTGGTCGGTTTGGCGGCCGGTGGGTCGGTCTGGTCGGTCTGGTCGGTCGGTGGGTGAATCGGTCTGGTCGGTCGGTGGGTCGATCTGGTCGTTCTGGTCGGACGGTGGGTGGGTCGGTCT
Source organism: Tenodera sinensis (assembly GCA_030765045.1). Lineage (NCBI taxonomy): Eukaryota > Metazoa > Arthropoda > Insecta > Mantodea > Mantidae > Tenodera > Tenodera sinensis. The sequence goes on along the minus strand of CM060964.1, from coordinate 229,790,373 downwards.
GGTCGGTCTGGTCGTTCGGTGGGTGGGTCGGTCTGGTCGGTCGGTGGGTGGGTCGGTCTGGTCGGACGGTGGGTGGGTCGGTCTGGTCGGACGGTGGGTGGGTCGGTCTGGTCGGTATGGTCGGTCGGTGGTTGGGTCGGTCTGGTCGGTCGGTGGGTGGGTCGGTCTGGTCGGACGGTGGGTGGGTCGGTCTGGTCGGTCTGGTCGGCCGGTGGGTCGGTCTGGTCGGTCTGGTCGGTCGGTGGGTGGGTCGGTCTGGTCGGACGGTGGGTGGGTCGTTCTGGTCGGTCTGGTCGGTCGGTGGGTGGGACGGTCTGGTCGGTCTGGTCGGTCGGTGGGTGGGTCCGTCTGGTCGGTCGGTGGGTGGGTCGGTCTGGTCGGACGGTCGGTTGGTGGGTCTGGTGGGTCGGGCTGGTCTGTCGGTGGGTCTGGTCGGTCGGTCTGGTCGGTCGGGCTGGTCGGTCGGTGGGTCTGGTTGGTCTGTTCGGTCTGGTCGGTCTGGTCGGTCGGTGGCTGGGTCAGTCTGGTCGGTCTGGTCAGTCGGTGGGTCTGGTGGGTCGGTCAGGTCGGTCTGGTCGGTCTGGTCGGTCTGGTCGGTCGGTGGGTGGGTCGGTCTGGTCGGACGGTGGGTGGGTCGGTCTGGTCGGTCGGTGGGTGGGTCGGTCTGGTCGGTCGGGGGGTGGGTCGGTCTGGTCGGTCTGGTCGGTCGCTGGGTGGGTCGGTCCGGTCGGTCGGTCTGGTTGGTCGGTGGGTGGGTCGGTCTGGTCGGTCTGTGGGTGGGTCGGTCTGGTCGGTCGGTCGGTGGGTCGGTCTGGTCGGTCTGGTCGGTCGGTCGGTGGGTGGGTTGGTCTGGTTGGTCTGGTCGATCGGTCGGGGGATGGGTCGGTCTGGTCGGTCGGTCTGGTCGAACTGGTCGGTCGGTGGGTGGGTCGGTCTGGTCGGTCGTTCGGTGGGTGGGTCGGTCTTGTCGGTCGGTGGGTGGGTCGGTCTGGTCGGTCTGTTCGGTCTGGTCGGTCGGTTGGTCGGTCGGTGGGTGGGTCGGTCTGGTCGGTCGGTCTGCGTCGATCGGTGGGTCTGGTGGGTCGGTCTGATCGGTCGGTCTGGTCGGTCGGTGGGTCTGGTGGGTCGGTCTGATCGGTCGGTCTGGTCGGTCGGTGGGTCTGGTCGGTCGGTCTGGTCGGTCGGTGGGTCTGGTCGGTCTGTTCGGTCTGGTCGGTCGGTCGGTCGGTGAGTGGGTCGATCTGGTCGGTCGGTCTGGTTGGTCTGTTCGGTCGGTGGGTGGGTCGGTCTGGTCGGTCGGTCTGGTTGGTCGGTGGGTCTGGTGGGTCGGGCTGGTCGGTCGGTGGGTCTGGTCGGTCGGTCTGGTCGGTCGGGCTGGTCGGTCGGTGGGTCTGATCGGTCTGTTCGCTCTGGTCGGTCGGTCGGTCGGTGAGTGGGTCGGTCTGGTTGGTCTGTTCGGTCGGTGGGTGGGTCAGTCTGGTTGGTCTGGTGGGTCGGTGGGTCTGGTGGGTCGGGCTGGTCGGTCGGTGGGTCTGGTCGGTCGGTCTGGTCGGTCGGTGGGTCTGGTGGGTTGGGCTGGTCGGTCGGTGGGTCTGGTCGGTCGGTCTGGTCGGTCGGTGGGTCTGGTCGGTCGGTCTGGTCGGTCGGTGGGTCTGGTGGGTTGGGCTGGTCGGTCGGTGGGTCTGGTCGGTCGGGCTGGTCGGTCGGTGGGTCTGGTCGGTCGGTCTGGTCGGTCGGTGGGTCTGGTAGGTCTGTTCGGTAAGGTCGGTCGGTCGGTCGGTCGGTGAGTGGGTCGGTCTGGTCGGTCGGTCTGGTCGGTCTGGTCGGCCGGTGGGTGGGTCAGTCTGGTCGGTCTGGTCGGTCGGTGGGTCTGGTGGGTCGGGCTGGTCGGTCGGTGGGTCTGGTGGGTTGGGCTGGTCGGTGGGTTCGTCTGGTCGGTCGGTATGGTCGGTCGGTCTGGTCGGTCGGTGGGTGGGTCAGTCTGGTCGGTCTGGTCGGTCGGTCTGGTCGGTCTGGTCGGTCGGTGGGTGGGTCAGTCTGGTCGGTCTGGTCGGTCGGTGGGTCTGGTCGGTCGGGCTGGTCGGTCGGTCTGGTTGGTCTGGTCGGTCGGTGGGTGGGTCAGTCTGGTCGGTCGTCGGTCGGTGGGTCTGGTCGGTCGGTCTGGTCGGTCGGTGGGTCTGGTCGGTCGGTGGGTCTGGTCGGTCTTTTCGGTCTGGTCGGTCGGTGAGTGGGTCGGTCTGGTCGGTCGGTCTGGTCGGTCGGTCTGGTCGGTGTGGTCGGTCGGTGGGTGGGTCGGTCTGGTCGGTCGGTCGGTGGGTCTGGTTTGTCGGTCTCTCTGGTCGGTGGGTAGGTAGTTAGTTAGGTAGGAGAATGTAGTAGGTCTTCCCTGTTTTATTATCACTAACATATCCTTGTCTTTCAGCTTCGAATATCGTCGTTTTGCTAATTTTTATTACACATTGTTAATCCATTTGGAAGAATTCGTACCATCAACTGTCTTGGTGCACTATGCACTATGAAATGTATAATACTACAACTACTAATACAACTATTGAGGACCTAACAGTCGCAGGAAATTAAAAAGTGCATTCTGGCTAACTTCAATCCAGTCGTGTTCACACGCGACATTTCGGAGGCGCTCGTGTTTGTATAGTGACACGGGAATTCGAAACCTTGGGGGCGCTTATTCCCGGATCCCCCCGCTGCAACTCTTCTTACCTTTATCTTACTGAAGCCTGCGGCAGCAAGCATCCGAAGCCCTATTCCCGCTCTGTTCAGTGGTAGAGATGAGACATTCCATCCCACGGGGTAATTCTTCATGAGGGAAACTGGTTAGTGGTGCAATTATTATTATTACTTATTAATTTTTAGTTTTCTTTATACCAGGGGCGGTTATTCAGGTGAAGTATTTGAAGTGGCACTTCACCAATATTTGTAGTTTGCCACATTTGTTTTTAAAACATATTTATCTTCACAGGTATGTGGGTTTTTACTATTTCCCTATTTTTGTACTGCGCGATGCTCTGCTGTAGATGTAAGCGCGCATTCTTACCGCGAACTGGAAGCGAAGTGCAAATCGCTTTCTCCTTGTTCAACTTCAGAGAGGTTGCTATAGCAACCGTGACGTTACCCGCTTAAGTTTGTTTGTGGAGGTGGCATTAAATGAGGTATCCGGAGTTCTTTCTGGTCGCTACTTCCTGCTGTAAAACACGTGGAATAGTCTATTGTTTGCGTTCAGTGCAGTAATGTGTTAAATATGAATCCTGCTTAAGATATGGTGTGTATTTTATCAGAAACCCCTTTTTCACGGTGTGGTGCCTTATTCAGTAATTAGTCAGTCCCTACCACTGTCACATATTGCTACCTTTCTAGTAGGTCTGTCCGGCGCCGTATTCCGCATTTCTCAGTCCCTACCAGTGCCACATATTGCTAGGCTCCAGGCACGTTGGTCTTGCGCCTGCCATATTCAGCATCTCAGCACTACCTACCAATGTGACACATAGCTATTTTCATAAGGCGAGTACCTTGTTCCTGCCTTATTCAGCATTTTATAACTCCCTACCAATGTCACATATACCTACGTTCCTAGTAGGAGGGTCTTGTGCCTGCCTCATTCAACATTTCAGCACTCTGTACCAGTGTCACCTATAGCTACGTTCCCAGGAGTTGTGTGTTGTACCTGCAGTATTCAGTATTTCCTCAGTCCGCACCAGTGTCACATATTGCTACATTTCTAGTAGATGTGTCTGGCGCCCTAATGAGCCTTTCCTCAGTTCCCACCAGTGTCACATATAGCTACGTTGCAAGTAAGTGTGTGTTGTACCTGTAGTATTCAGTACTTCATCACTCTCTACCAGTGTCACATACAGCTACTGGTTCAAGTAGGTGTGTGTTGCACATGGCTTAAATTAGGATTTCGTCACTCCCTAACAGTGTCTTTTATAGCTACGTTTACAGTAGGTATGTGTTGTACCTGCATTATTCACTATTTCCTCAGTCCCTACCAGTGTCACATATTGCTACCCTCAAGGCACGTTTGTCTTGCGCCTGCCATATTTAGCTTTGTAGCACTACCTACCATTGTGACATATAGCTACTTTCCTAGGACGGGTATCTTGCTTCTGCGTTATTCAACATTTTATAACTCCCTATCAGTGTCACATATACCTACGGTCCTAGTAGGTGTGCCTTGTGTCTACCTCATTCAACACTTCATCACTCCCTACCAGTGTCACATATACCTATGTACCTAAAAGGTGTGATTTGTTCCTGCCTCATTCAACACTTCATCATTCCCTACCAGTGTCACATATACCTATGTTCCTAGTAGGTGTGTCTTGTGTCTACCTCATTCAACACTTCATCACTCCCTACCAGTGTCACATATACCTATGTACCTAAAAGGTGTGATTTGTTCCTGCCTCATTCAACACTTCATCATTCCCTACCAATGTCACATATACCTACGTTTCTAGTAGGTGCTTCTTGTTCCTGCCTCATTCAAAACTTCATCACTCTCTACCAGTGTCACGTATAACTAAGTTCCCAGTACGTGTGTGTTGTAGCTGCATTATTCAGTAGTTCATCACTCTCTAACAATGTCACATATAGCTATGTTCCCAGTAGGTGTGTGTTGTGCCTGCATTTTTCAGTAGTTCATCACTCTCTACCAGTGTCACATACAGCTACCTTCCTACTATATGTGTGATGTACCTGCATTATTCCGTATTTCCTCACTCTCTAGGAGTGTCACATATTGCTACGTTCCCAGTAGGTGTGTGTTGTACCTGCATTATTCAGTATTTCCTCACTCTCTAGCAGTGTCACATATTGCTACGTTCCCAGTAGGTGTGTGTTGTACCTGCATTATTCAGTATTTCCTCACTCTCTAGCAGTGTCACATATTGCTACGTTCCCAGTAGGTGTGTGTTGTACCTGCATTCTTCAGTATTTCTTCACTCTCTAGCAGTGTCACATATTGCTACGTTCCCAGTAGGTGTGTGTTGTACCTGCATTCTTCAGTATTTCCTCACTCTCTAGTAGTGTCACATATAGCTACGTTCCCAGTAGGTGTGTGTTGTACCTGCATTCTTCAGTATTTCCTCACTCTCTAGGAGTGTCACATATAGCTACGTTCCCAGTAGGTGTGTGTTGTACCTGCATCCTTCAGTATTTCCTCACTCTCTAGTAGTGTCACATATAGCTACGTTCCCAGTAGGTGTGTGTTGTACCTGCATTATTCAGTATTTCCTCACTCTCTAGGAGTGTCACATATAGCTACGTTCCCAGTAGGTGTGTGTTGTACCTGCATTCTTCAGTATTTCCTCACTCTCTAGGAGTGTCACATATAGCTACGTTCCCAGTAGGTGTGTGTTGTACCTGCATTCTTCAGTATTTCCTCACTCTCTAGGAGTGTCACATATAGCTACGTTCCCAGTAGGTGTGTGTTGTACCTGCATTATTCAGTATTTCCTCACTCTCTAGCAGTGTCACATATTGCTACGTTCCCAGTAGGTGTGTGTTGTACCTGCATTATTCAGTATTTCCTCACTCTCTACCACTGTCACATATAGCTACCGTTCCCAGTAGGTGTGTGTTGTGCCTACATTATTCAGTAGTTCATCACTCTCTCCCACTGTCACATAAAGCTATTGTTCCCAGTATGTGTGTGTTGTACCTGCCTTATTCAGAATTTCGTCAGTCCCTAACATTGTCTTTTATAGGTACGTTTCTAGTAGTTGTGTCTGGTGCGTTACTCAGCATTTCCTCAGTCCCTACCAGTGTCACATATTGCTACGTTCCAGGCACGTTTGTCTTGGGCCTGCCATATTCAGCATATCGGCAGCACCTAACATTGTGACAAATAGCTACTTTCTTAGGACGAGAATCTTGTTCCTGCATTATTCAACACTATGACTCCCTACCAGTGTCACATATACCTACGTTCCTAGTAGGTGTGTCTTGTGCCTGCCTCTTTCAACATTTCATCACTCCCTACCAGTGTCTCATATACCTACGTTGCCAGTAGGTGTGTCCTGTGCTTTCTTATTCAGCGGTTCATCTCCCGTACCAGTGTCACTCACAGCTACATTCCTAGTAAGTTTATCTTGTGTCTGCGTTGGTCAGGGTGTCGGTCAGGGTGGCCTAGGTAGTAACACATTGGCCTATTGGTCCCAGGGTAACGATTCAAGACGACAGCACCAGGTCAGTATATTTATTGGGATGTAAAAGAACACATACAGGACAAAAATGCGACACACGTACGATGGTGATGTGATCCGATAATTGGTAGGGTCGTTACACAGCAAAATAATTTGAATTTGTCTTAGTGGGTGTTTCAATACTCCCTACCAGAGTGGGTGGGTGGGTGGTTGGGTGGGTGGGAGGGTCGGTCGTGTCGGGAGGGTTTGTACGGTCGGTGGGGTCGGTAGGGTCGGTCGGGTTGGTCGGGCCAGTCTTGTCGGTCGGGTTGGTCGTGTCGATCGGGTCGGTCTGGTCGGTCGGGTCGTGTCGGGTCAGTCGGGTCGAATCGGGTCGGGTCGGTTAGGTCGAGTCGGTTCGGGTCGGTCGGATCGGGTCGGTCGGGTGGGGTCGGGTTGGTTGGGTCTGGTCGGGTCGGGTCGGGTCGGGTCGTGTTGGGTCGGGTCGTGTCGGTTGGTTCGGATGGGGTCGGATCGGGTCGGGTCGGTCGGGTCGGGTCGTGTTGGTCGGGTCGGGTCGGTCGGGTCGGGTCGGGTCGGTTGGTTCGGGTCGGTCGGGACGGGTCAGTCGGGTCGGGGAAGTCGGGTCGGGTCGGACGGATCGGGTCGGTCGGGTCGGGCGGTCGATTCGGGTCGGTCGGGTCGGTCAGGTCGGGTCAGTTGGGTCGGGTCGGGCGGGTCGGCTGGGGTCGTGTCGGTCGGTGGGTCGGTTGGTCTGTCGGGTCGGTCGGTCGGTCGGTCGGTCGGTGGTTGGGTGGGTTGCTAGGTAGTTAGGTAGGTAGGCAGGCAGGTAGGTAGATCTTCAAATTTCTGTGAATAGTCTCTTCATTCTGCACAACGGCTAAACAATTAGAGATAGACAAAATTTTACTATACAAAAGATGTAGATCTTTTTAAAGCAGACATCTTTTTCTTTTTTCTTTTCTTTCCTTTTTTGAGTTAACCATTTCCGGGAAAATCGTAGTTATTGGTCTAAATTTTGAAATACGTATTGCTTGCTCAAATAGGAAGCTCTTGCTTTTTTATTTCGTTTCTGTGTTAAGAGTAAGGAATTTCAAAGTTAAAACGCAGTGAGCAGCTCTTAAAACATTTTAGTGTGGTTTAAAGTCTATTTAATGCTGTAATAGCCTATTTTAATTGTACTTGGAACGAAATATGCAATACGATCATTTCTACAAATTTTTATCTCGATTAAGATGAAGTAAATAGAAGAATGGTCGTCTCCCGAGCGCGGTGGTAGTGGTGCTCTTTACAAAGTGGAAGACGGTTTCAATTCCCAGTACTGGCTTGGGGGTGTTTTCCCGCTGCAAGACCTGGTCCGGTGTGCACTCAGCCTCGTTAGTTCTCTGAGGGGCCAATTGAGGGCCTACTTGATTGAGAAGTAGCGGCCCCGGGTTGCCAAGACCGCGTAACCGACTGGGAGAGAGGGACGCTGACTACGTCCACCTCCAGTAATCCACCCCACTATGACGCGTGTAGTAGACAGAGTTGGGGACGCAGCGGTCGGGAGGTAGGATTTGGCCCGGAAAGAGCTGTTGCACCACGGGGTTAAATAGAAAAATAAACGGTTGTAAGAGGAGTTTGTAGAAGAGCAGAGAAAGGATGTTGTGACAACACAAGATTTTTTCAAATAGGATGTCATTCGTACTTGTATGTCCTGGCCATGCAAAGAGAATGACGTGTCAGAACCATCGCATAGCGACCAGCCCTCAAAAGATTTGACTATCGATTAAAGTTTACTGTGTTTCCATATTCCCCTTGCACGTATAACAAAATCAGCAGTAAGATTTCTGCAAATGTTTATCTCTCAATTAACATGAAGTAGAAATAGGAGTGAGCGATTGCAAGAATAGTTTGTAGTAGAAGAGTAGAGAAAGTCATGTGAGTGCAACGCATCAGGTTTGATGCCCTGGCCAATTAAGGAGCATGGAATGTCAAAGCCATCTCACAGTGACCCGCTCTTAAAAGATTTGACTCTTACTTTACCCTCCTGCATTCTTCTATTCCCATTGTACTTAGGTCAGGGAAATGTGTTTAAAAATACATTTCTACAAACGTTTATCTCGAATAACATGGGGTACATAGAAGAATAAGCGTTTGTAAGGATAGTTTGTAAAGGTGTGAGCAGAGAAAGCCATGTGAGTGCACACATCAGATTTGTTGAAACTGGAAGTCGATGTTCGTTCTTTTTTACGTTCTGGACATTAAAAGATAATATGCAAAAGCCATCATTTAGCATCTAACTCTTAGAAGATTTCACTGTCGCTTATGCTTAGTGTGTTCTCCTATTCTCAGTGTGCTTATAAGGAAATACGGAATAATGCCAGTTCAACGAACGTTTATCTTGATTAACATGAAGTACACAGAAGAAGGTGTAAGCGGTTTTACTTTCTGTACTTTCTTTTTTTTTTTTTTTTTTCCTCTTTTTTTTTAAACACCCAAACCGTGTGTGGGCAATGTTTGAGAGGTAGAACTGGAACTTAAAAATTCAATGTCACAGCTGGGATGTGAACCACAGACCCTCTGCTCTGTAGACAGGTGCTCTAACCATTAAGCTACTGTGACAACCTGCCAGAATGACATTGAATTCTCAAACCAGTTCATATTTCTCCCGGTAAACCACAAAGGCAGTCTCACATCAGAGACACTTACCCCAACGGTGACTTATTATTGTAAGTACTTTATATCCCAGGATTAAATAACCTTCAGATGGTAATTATTATTTATTTATGCCAACAAACTTACCTCCCAAACATTTTTCCCAAATGCTCAGTTGCTCGTGCTCATCAAAAGCAATAATAAAGTGATTAGCTTTGAGGTCCCAGCTTTGGATGAGATGTTGAAGCTTTGCACCCCTGATGCCGGATGGCAGCAGGAGGATAGTATCAGTCACCCAATGGCTGGTGATGGGATTGAAGGATCCTGAAAACATTTCCAGTTTTTGAAACGTTTTGGGTGAGGGTGAGTGTGGAGGGGGTTACTCATAATGACCTCAAACATTAAGAATACTTCACTATCTACTAGTACTTCTACTTTTATTAATCTTCGTACCAATGTGTTTATTCACTATAATGATGTTCTTACAAATTCATGGCTTCATGAATTTTTAAACAATTTGCATAATTTGCATCATTTCATAATTTCACTTCCATTCTGTATTTTACTATTAAAAGAAAATACAGTTTTGTGCATATTTTCTAATATTAAGAGCATATTTTCAACTTTTTTGCTGTATAGTTGCATGCATATATTTATGGTTTTCAGTGAATATAAATCCGCCCTCTATTTATTATTCACAATCAGTGCTACAGAAAGCGGGAATAAATCGTTCTGTCTTGAACCTCAGGTGGACGCAAAACGGCATTACCGAAGAAAAAAGATACGATGCGTTGCTCTCGCATGGCTTTCTCTACTCACTCTTGTATAAAATGTTCTTATAAACGCTTATCATTCTATCTAAAACATCAACGAGATAAATATTTTCAGAAGTTGTTCATTACATATTTTCCCGTAGATACAATAGGAATAAAAGAACGCAGTGAGCTTAAAGCCATAGTCAAATCGTTTAAGAGCTGGTCGCTATATCATGGATTTGAAATTGCATTCTGTTTGCATGGTCAGGACACAAAAATCGAACAAGAACTTCCTATTTGAGAAAAGTAAAAGTATTGGAAAATTCAAACTAATAAAAGGCAGATCTGGGGAATAATTAACTCCACAAATAATGTTGTCAAATTGTGTTCCTTAATGAGATCTACAGTTTTTGTGTATTAGGATTTTGTCTATCCCTACGGTTTACCCAGTTATGCGAGTTATTCAGAATGAAGTGGACTTCAGGGGCTGTTCTCAGAAAGTTGAACATATAGATAGCTACCTACATTTCATTTATCATGAAAGCATCTTAAGCGCTTTAACCAAAATCGTTGAATCAATTTTCGAAAGCTTTTCCACGTATAAAATGTAGTTTGTGGTAATCTTCTTGTAAGATTCTGAACTTAAATGCCAAATTTGCTATTTAATCGAGTTTTCGTTTTTGAGTTATGCTGTTCACCCACTCACACACACACACACACACACACACACACACACACACACACACACACATAAACACACACAAACACACACAAATACAAACACAAACACGTGGATCTTTATCTGAAATTATGTTTTAATCAGAGCACCTCAAACACGTATTTGCAGTGAAATCTCGGTATCTATTTTTGGGTGGAATGCAAAAATACCTTCTTCACCTATTACGTGAGTGGTACAAAGAGTAAAAATGAACATAAACCAGTCTCACAAAAATAACTTACATTCCATTGTGAATAACCGCAGTAGTAGGGTATTTGGGGGGAGGCTGGCACAGTTTTTTATGGGCAAGATGGCCGCCATGCGTGATCTAAGGATTACTAGGTAAGGTGGTAGGGGAAGCACGACCTTGTAGGTGTTTGAAGCAATCTGTAGGGATAACTTAAGGTCTATAGCAGTGTATGTATGTTTATGAGCGTTCATGGCAGTTGAGTATGGCGTTCACTATATCGATGTAAACCGCCTAACGCAAGAGCTTTCTATCTTGATTGAATATATTACCCCAACAAGACACCTCGCCGCACATTGCCTCACTAGCCTAACCAAACCTAACGTAACCTAACCTAAGCCCCATACTTCTACTCGTTTAACCTAACTTAACCTAAGCTAAGCTCCACACTTCTACTCGTCTAACCTAACCTAACCTAGCTCCCACTCTTTTTACTCTCGTCTTTCATAATTTAACATAACCTAAGCCCCATACTTCTATCCGTCTAACCTAACCCTCATACTCCTACCCGTCTAAGCTAATCCCCATACTCCTACTCGTCTAACCTAATCCCCACACTCCTACCTGTCTAACCTAACTTAACCTAAGCTAAGCTCCATACTTCTACTCGTCTAACCTGACCTAACCTAACCTAGCTCCCACTCTTTTTACTCTCGTCTTTCATAATTTAACATAACCTAAGCCCCATGGTTCTACCCGTCTAACCTAACCCTCATACTCCTACCCGTCTAACCTAACCCCATACTCCTACTCGTCTAACCTAACTTAACCTAAACTAAGCTCCATACCTCTACTCGTGTAACCTAACCTAGCTCCCACTCTTTTTACTCTCGTCTTTCGTAATTTAACATAACCTAAACCTCATACTTCTACTCGCGTAACTTACCCTAACGTTACTTAACCTAAGTGAGCATAAACCTTCCTATTTATTAAGATGTTTTAACCTAGCTTAACCTATTTCATTCCTAGTTTACTTCAGCGTTCTATTCTTCTACAACCTATTTTGACCTTTACACCATTCTGTTTCAGGCTTAGATATTTCACTTTCTTTTGCAGATGTTTCTCAACCACTTTAGACACTTTGAAGCTATTAGACCCCTGACGTGCGAACCCAAAGCAATTTCTAATCATTTCACGGTATGTTAATACTATTTAGGAGTTTGGTAGGTATTTTAGCCACTTTTGCGACATTGTAGGGCTTTTTACGAATTTTTGAAGGTTTGTCCTGATTTTTCGGTGTTCTCACGTCTTTAACATGTTTGATACTTTTAATGAGCATGTAGACCCCTTTTAGCGATTCGCTATGCTTTCACGAACGAATTTCATCCTTTTGTAAATGTATGATGTTCAGTCTAGAGCATTGCTTACTGTCTTTCTAAGACTAACCTAACTTAACCACAAGCCTCTTTAGATATATTTCTTCATCGTTATTTGACATTATTCATGTTTCTTCTCCCTCCTCCCACTCTTTCTTAAACTATCATTAGAAGACGTTGTAACCTGGTTGCTCAGCTAGCTTTTACCTCCGTCTTTGTACACTGCTCCAGTATGCTATACATGTCAACCTCACTTAACGATTCTTTTGCATAGTTCTGTATGTTCTAATGGTAACGCGTCAAACGTTGCCTACATTCCTTTTAAAACTATCCTAACCTAACCTAACCTAACCCAACCAATAACCATCATCATCAGCGTCACTATAACCTGCACGACCACAAACATCTCCAGCTACCACCTCCATCATCACCAGCGCCACCATAACCTACATCACCATCATCACCAGCGCCAACATATCCAGCACCACCGCCATATTCTGCAGCTATTGTATATAGTATGTTCGACATTTTTTCATATCTAACCTTACCTATTATTTACAGCATTAGTCTGCTTTGATTTTCCCCCTCCTTTACAGGGCTTTAAACTTCCACTGGAAAATGTCCTAACCATTGATGTTGAAGTTCTTATTACAGCTATTTTGCCCTCTGTTACAGAATTTTATACAGTTGTATGACTCTTTTGCCTGGTTCTATATGTTCTGGCGGTAACATCTCGAACACGTCATGCAGTTTTCTAAGGCTAACCCCACCTATTATTGTCTAACCTGCTTTTTAAGTGTTCTTTACAGCTTTATTCATCATTTTTTTTCTGATCCTTTATAGAGCTTAACCTATCACTAAACGATGTTCTATCCGCTGATATTGAAGTACTTATAGCTCAGTATTTTAAGAGATATTCAGCAATATTTTTGATAGTATTTTAACACAATATTATGTTTATATAAAGTTAATGAGGGTATACTTACTTTTAGGTAGCAGGGTATACGCCTCTCCTCTTTTATCTGGGCTGGAGACCAGTACTAGAGTTAAAGTCTAGTGGCAGAGTTAACGCCTCCCTTTATAATTTCTATTTTTCTTCTTTCTTCGACAAGTATCATGGGAAGCACGGAGAAGCCAGGTGAGTATTTTTTTTATTTTTTCTTCTTTCTTCGTCAGACATCATTGGAGGCGTGGAGGAGTCAGTTCATTAAACTTTCAGTTTCTACAGGAAACGTAACGGAGAAAATAATTATCTTGAGATCTAAGTTGCATACTCTTATGCACGGCTTGGAACGTTGTAATGCTCGTACGCATACGTTGATACTCCATCCTCTACAATTACTCTCTTGTCATCATGAGGCGACAGAGCTATTCTATTAGATTCAACTGTAGAAACATTATGACGTTGGGATAGGATTAAATTCATAGGGGTTCTTACGATTTTTAAAGTTTTAAGGCACTCCATATAGCTGTTGAAGCTGATGTGTTGCTTAATGGCGCTATGTTTTATGCCTTGGTATTTTTTATCACAGAGCCATCAATATCGAGAGCATACATCTTAGGTCTGAGACCAACGAAACGGCGAATGATTTTACCATTTGCCTCATCTTTAAACTTTCCCAACACTTTCTTGTTTTGTGTAGAATAGCATATATGGTTAGCAGGGTAATCCGCTGTATCCACATGTTCAAGCATGTGTAATTTATCCTGTATATATCAGCTGTAGTCACTCGATGGATAAAGGAATCTGTATCTGTATACAACAGTTTAATATTCTGAGCTCCATAATATGGAAGTAACACATCATATTGATATGAATACATTAGCGTTTTGGAAATGTCTAGTACGCTCATACCAATGTATATAGGCTTGTTGAACACTATTTTACGAGAAGCCATATGAACAGCCGCAAGATTAGGACCATATATAGTTCGATCGATAAATGTAGGCTTGGCTATCAGTTTTTCTAACGTTTTGCTGTTTGCCACAAGACGTATATCCAGACGATTACGAATATTTTCCATAGTATTTCCAAACATCGCATTATTGAAAAGTTTGTACAAATTCTTTTCAAAATCGTTTCTTGCTTGCTGCCGTAGGTGGTTATTAAATTTGACGTAAGGTTTTAACCAACAAGATTGACGGAATTTTAACGCTCGATGAATCTTTACTAGTCGTAGACCATTACTAAGAGCCTGTTTCAAGGCCATGTAATGTACCACATACTTCTTTCGGGATCCAAGATGGGCAATTAGTTTCTTTGAAGAGGATTCCCCCGGTTTCATACTCTCAGGCAGAAAGGGTAAATCATTATGAAGTTCATGCAGCTCTGCAGGATATTCCACATCAACCTCCAAGATATATCCAAAGGAATCATCCCCATTCAACAAACCGAGATGTATATCCTCAGGAGAAACCCACGTAGATCCACCATAAGGAAGGGTGTGACACATAGCCCAACCGTACTGGTTATTGGCGTCTTCGTATGTAATAAAATGAGAGGGTTTACGAGGATCATACTGCTCCATATAGATGTTATTAGCCTCCGTATACCGGTGAGAAACCTGGCATAACCCTCCTCTTATATCAGATTCAACCATGAGTAGCTGATCGTAATCAAGAAGCAATTCCAACTCGATTCCAGTATACAGCAGCATAGCATCCCATGTAAGTCCCAGAGAGGTAAAATAATGTGCAGGATCCACTTTATAACTTTTCAAGGTTTGGTCTCTAAATGTGTCGAAGACATCCGCTAGGAGAAGAACATCTGAAACTAAGTACAGATCACTGTACTTACCAAGGTTTCGGACCTAGAATGCTTCCACACGTTTAGAGCGTGGGAGGAGGGAGAAGAAACATGAATAATGTCAAATAACGATGAAGAAATATATCTAAAGAGGCTTGTGGTTAAGTTAGGTTAGTCTTAGAAAGACAGTAAGCAATGCTGTAGACTGAACATCATACATTTACAAAAGGATGAAATTCGTTCGTGAAAGCATAGCGAATCGCTAAAAGGGGTCTACATGCTCATTAAAAGTATCAAACATGTTAAAGACGTGAGAACACCGAAAAATCAGGACAAACCTTCAAAAATTCGTAAAAAGCCCTACAATGTCGCAAAAGTGGCTAAAATACCTACCAAACTCCTAAATAGTATTAACATACCGTGAAATGATTAGAAATTGCTTTGGGTTCGCACGTCAGGGATCTAATAGCTTCAAAGTGTCTAAAGTTGTTGAAAAACATCTGCAAAAGAAAGTGAAATATCTAAGCCTGAAACAGCATGGTGTAAAGGTCAAAATAGGTTGTAGAAGAATAGAACGCTGAAGTAAACTAGGAATGAAATAGCTTATGTTAGGTTAAAACATCTTAATAAATAGGAAGGTTTATGCTCACTTAGGTTAAGTAACGTTAGGGTAAGTTACGCCAGTAGAAGTATGAGGTTTAGGTGATGTTAAATTATGAAAGACGAGAGTAAAAAGAGTGGGAGCTAGGTTAGGTTACACGAGTAGAGGTATGGAGCTTAGCTTAGGTTAAGTTAGGTTAGACGAGTAGGAGTATGGGGTTAGGTTAGACGGGTAGGAGTATGAGGGTTAGGTTAGACGGGTAGAACCATGGGGCTTAGGTTATGTTAAATTATGAAAGACGAGAGTAAAAAGAGTGGGAGCTAGGTTAGGTTAGGTCAGGTTAGACGAGTAGAAGTGTGGAGCTTAGCTTAGGTTAAGTTAGGTTAGACGAGTAGAAGTATGGAGCTTAGCTTAGGTTAAGTTAGGTTAGACGGGTAGGAGTGTGGGGATTAGGTTAGACGAGTAGGAGTATGGGGATTAGATTAGACGGGTAGGAGTATGAGGGTTAGGTTAGACGGGTAGAAGTATAGGGCTTAGGTTATGTTAAATTATGAAAGACGAGAGTAAAAAGAGTGGGAGCTAGGTTAGGTTAGGTTAGACGAGTAGAAGTGTGGAGCTTAGCTTAGGTTAAGTTAGGTTAGACGAGTAGAAGTATGGGACTTAGGTTAGGTTACGTTAGGTTTGGTTGGGCTAGTGAGGCAGTGTGGGGTGAGGTGTCATGTTGGGGTAATATATTCAATCAAGTTAGAAAGCTCTTGCGTTAGGTGGTACACATCAATATAGTGAACGCCATACTCAACTGCCATGAACGCTCATAAACATACATACACTGCTATAGACCTTAAGTTATCCCTACAGATTGCTTCAAACACCTACAAGGTCGTGCTTCCCCTACCACCTTACCTAGTAATCCTTAGATCACGCATGGCGGCCATCTTGCCCATAAAAAACTGTGCCAGCCAGTACTAGATATATTTGGCGGAGAATGCTGGTATTTTATTTAATATTTAAGCTAATAACGTTCATTTACGTACATATTCCCTGCTATCACGAGGGAGAAGGATATCAGAAGGAGTTAGGTGAAGATATGAGATGAGAAGAAGTTTAAGAGGAAAACGAAGAAGAAGAGGGTGAATGCTAGAAATATTGAAATTAAATCATTAAAAGAGTATAAAATCGCGAACATTACAAATTATAGCATACAACGCTAAGTATTGTGATCTATATGATGTGTGTAGTACAATGATTGGTGAGTACCTGGAAAAATATGATGCAAATAAGCTTAAACGGTGAAAAGCGCTGTCGGGTGTTTACGTTCCATATACTCACTCTGGTGGCTTAGAGGTTACTGTTGGCCTTCTCATAATGTTGCTACGTGGATCCGAGGGTAGGGAGACTTTCCTGTCTGAACTTGTTTTGAAGGAGTTTAGACAGAACGTCGCCGCTACTGTGTGACTTCATTTAGCTATGTTAGTTCACTGAATGATGAAAGATATGGAATAACCTCGTTTCTAAGGGTGTCTTGTGCTAATAATTTCTTTTCCCATTATTTTATTTCTTCTTTATTTCTTTGCCTTTCTTTTTATTGTTATATTAGAGGTTTTATATACATGTATTGAAGTTAACGTGTTAAGACACTTTGAAATAGGTTTATTTCTTTGTGGGAATGTATAGTTAAAATTAATGTCTTTTTCGTTGAATTATGCCTTCTGTATGGTGCTTGCGTGACGTCATTAGACTTGTAGAAACATGTTTGGAGGTAGCAGACATTCCGTCGATGCTTGAGTGTGACGTCATAGGACTCTAATGCTGAAATTTATGAAATATAGCGAAAAAATTGGTTTTTTAAGCCTTTAAATAATGTTCAAGTGGTTCTATCACTGTCATTCGATATTGTTAAAAGTAATGTGTTTGTTACTTAAAGATACGTAGCCGTCGTTTCCCGTCTTATTTCGAAGCTGGATTTGTCTCAAAGTACGTATAAAACTATAGAACATAATAAAAATACGGATAGTTGATGACCAATATATAATTTACCGTCATAAAAGTATAAAATCTGTAGAATGTGCGTTTTAGTACTGATTGAAGCCGCTATAAGGCACTGCAAGCGGGATCTTGAACTATGTAGTTCCCTGAGAGATCCGTGCTTTCAGAATAAGTAGGGTTTGCTTGAGCTTAGATAGTTATTCAGTAATTATCCTTCGAGTCGAGCACATCAACTTCTCTTAGCGAGATTACCGTTCAATAGCTTTGATAAGTTATCGAGGCGAGTCAGTGGAAAGTGCTATAAGCATTTATTGATTTACATCATTTACAAGTGTTGCACTACATATTATAATGATGTGGAGTGGTGGACTGATGGAATCGGTTCTGAATGCTATACCAGATTATAGGTGCAGCAAATGTGAAAAGAGTTTTCTACTTGACTATCATAAGAAGAGGCATGAGCTGATATGTGGTGAGTTTTTCGAGTGTAGATATTGTGGTGATGTTTACGGCACTGAAAATCGAAGGGATGTACATGAAGGACGCTGCGACAGGGCTATAGATGCTAAGAAAGTAAAATTCGAACCTACTAAGCATAAATTATTGTTAATGTCTCCTGATGAAGATGATGTTTTACAATATGAAACGGCTTTTCAGCATCGTCTGAAATCGTATTTCATCCAATGTCCAGCGAGCCAGAATCTAAATTTATACTTGCAGCAGGTGAAGCAGCGCATAATTCATGCTATTCAGAAGGAGCTGCGGGTTTATAAAAGTTTGAAAGTTAACATTATGGCTGAATGTAAGTTTGTGAATGCTGTGGGGGATATCACTAACAAAGCCTTCAAAACGTGTAATGACGCCGTGTTTTTAGACAGTGATTTGGATGCCATCTTGGAAAAAAAATTCGAGAAACTTCGTGTTGAAATGGAGGAAAGTAAGTTGAAAGACAGTAATTGGGCTCTACTGGCAGTTGATGGCATTCGACTACGTATTAACAAGTATGATCTTCTTCGAGGGAGCAGCTATATTCCTCTATCTCCTTTCTTGGATGCAAGAAAAGCCTGTATAAACCCTCAGAACTACAAGGATGAGAAATGCTTTATGTACGCTATTCTAGCAAAGTTCATTCGAAAGGATCCTCAGCGTGTTAGCAAGTACAAGGATCTCCAAGAAAAATACGATTTCTCATGCGTCTCATTTCCTACGAGCTTGGGTGAAATCGCTAAATTTGAAAAACTCAATAATATATCCCTAAATGTGTTTGGAGTGGATGATAAACATGAAGTGTTCCCAATAAAGGTGATTGATGAAGAATTAGACGATCATCGCGATCTCCTTCTGTTGAGTGATGCTACTGACAGACATCACTATGTGTATATAAAGGATTTTGAGAAGCTTATTCGTCGTCAGAAAACTAAACATCATGGACAAATATATACATGTAAAAGATGTTTCAGTCATTTTGATGACCGACATGGACGAGGTGGAATGGAAAAATTGGAAGAGCACAGCGAAATATGTAGACAACATGCCGTTGCTAGATGCGTTATGCCTACAAAGGATAACTCCATCGTTAAATTCAAGAATGTTGAGAGGATGTTGAAACTGCCCTATGATATCTATGCCGATTTTGAATGCATTCTCACCCCTCTTCATATCTGCTCCTCTAACCCCGAAACCTCCTACACAACTCCCTATCAAAGTCATTCTCCCATGAGCTTTTGTGTTTATGTGAAACCGTCGTCCAGTGTTGAACAACTAGAAACAGCTCTTCCTACTGAACCGTATGTTTACCGACGACCTGACGCTGCACAGAAGTTTATGGAATGCTTGATGGATCTGGCGAATAAAATTGGTTACTTATATAAATCTGCTAAGCCTCTGAATCTTACAGCTGAAGAACAAGAATCGTTTGATGCTTCTACAATATGCTACCTGTGTGAACATGAATTTACAGAAGGTAATTGGAAGGTTTGCGATCACGATCAGGTATCCGGGTGTATAGAGGATCTTTACACAATAAATGTAACCTGGCTTGCAAAACACCTAATTATATACCTGTCTTCATGCATAACCTGAGTGGGTATGACTCTCATTTCATTGTTAAGGAGCTGGGGTGTACTAGCGAAAGAGTAGAGGTTATACCAAATTCAGAGGAAAGTTATATATCATTCTCCAAGTACGTTGGGGATATTAAACTCAGGTTTGTGGATACTTTCCGCTTCCTCAGTACGAGCTTGGAGAAGCTTGCAAAGAACCTTGAAACGCATGCTGAAACAGCGAAATACTTTGGAGCAGAGAATATTGGCTTGATGACTCGTAAGGGGGTCTTTCCCTATGATTATGTAACATCGTGGGATACCCTGAACGATACATGTTTGCCTCCTAGGGATGCCTTCTACAACAGGTGAAACAGCGAAGAAATCAGCAGTGAGGACTATGATCATGCTCTGAACGTGTGGAAGCACTTTAACGTCCGAAACCTTGGTGAGTACAGTGATTTGTACTTAATTTCAGATGTTCTTCTCCTAGCGGATGTCTTCGACACATTTAGACACCAAACCCTGAAAACTCATAAAGTGGATCCTGCACATTATTTTACCTCTCTGGGACTTACATGGGATGCTATGCTGCTGTATACTGGAATCGAGTTGGAATTGCTTCTTGATTACGATCAGCTACTCATGGTTGAATCTGGTATAAGAGGAGGGTTATGCCAGGTTTCTCACCGGTATACGGAGGCTAATAACATCTATATGGAGCAGTATGATCCTCGTAAACCCTCTCATTTTATTACATACGAAGACGCCAATAACCAGTACGGTTGGGCTATGTGTCACGCCCTTCCTTATGGTGGATTTACATGGGTTTCTCCTGAGGATATACATCTCGGTTCGTTGAATGGGGATGATTCCTTTGGATATATCTTGGAGGTTGATGTGGAATATCCTGCAGAGCTGCATGAACTTCATAATGATTTACCCTTTCTGCCTGAGAGTATGAAACCGGGGGAATCCTCTTCAAAGAAACTAATTGCCCATCTTGGATCCCGAAAGAAGTATGTGGTACATTACATGACCTTGAAACAGGCTCTTAGTAATGGTCTACGACTAGTAAAGATTCATCGAGCGTTAAAATTCCGTCAATCTTGTTGGTTAAAACCTTACGTCAAATTTAATAACCGCCTACGGCAGCAAGCAAGAAACGATTTTGAAAAGGATTTGTACAAGCTTTTCAATAATGCGATGTTTGGAAAAACTATGGAAAATATTCGTAATCGTCTGGATATACGTCTTGTGGCAAACAGCAAAACGTTAGAAAAACTGATAGCCAAGCCTACATTTATCGATCGAACTATATATGGTCCTAATCTTGCGGCTGTTCATATGGCTTCTCGTAAAATAGTGTTCAACAAGCCTATATACATTGGTATGAGCGTACTAGACATTTCCAAAACGCTAATGTATTCATATCAATAAAATGTGTTACTTCCATATTATGGAGCTCAGAATATTAAACTGTTGTATACAGATACAGATTCCTTTATCCATCGAGTGACTACAGCTGATATATACAGGATAAATTACACATGCTTGAACATGTGGATACAGCGGATTACCCTGCTAACCATATATGCTATTCTACACAAAACAAGAAAGTGTTGGGAAAGTTTAAAGATGAGGCAAATGGTAAAATCATTCGCCGTTTCGTTGGTCTCAGACCTAAGATGTATGCTCTCGATATTGATGGCTCTGTGATAAAAAATACCAAGGCATAAAACATAGCGCCATTAAGCAACACATCAGCTTCAACAGCTATATGGAGTGCCTTAAAACTTTAAAAATCGTAAGAACCCCTATGAATTTAATCCTATCCCAACGTCATAATGTTTCTACAGTTGAATCTAATAAAATAGCTCTGTCGCCTCATGATGACAAGGGAGTAATTGCAGAGGATGGAATATCAACGTATGCGTATGGGCATTACAACGTTGCAAGCCGTGCATAAGAGTATGCAACTTAGATCTCAAGATAATTATTTTCTCCGTTACGTTTCCTGTAGAAAATGAAAGTTTAATGAACTGACTTCTCCACGCCTCCAATGATATCTGACGAAAAAGGAAGAAAAAGTAAGAAAATTACTCACCTGGCTTCTCCGTGCTTCCCATGATACTTGTCGAAGAAAGAAGAAAAATAGAAATTATAAAGGGAGGCGTTAACTCTGCCACTAGACTTTAACTCTAGTGCTGGTCTCCAGCCCAGATAAAAGAGGAGAGGCGGATACCCTGCTACCTTAAAGTAAGTATACCCTCATTAACTTTATATAAACATAATATTGTGTTAAAATACTATCAAAAATATTGCTGAATATCTCTTAAAATACTGAGCTATAAGTACTTCAACATCAGCAGATAGAACATCGTATAGTGATAGGTTAAGCTCTATAAAGGATCAGAAAAAGCAATGATGAATAAAGCTGTAAAGAACACTTAAAAAGCAGGTTATATCATAATAGGTGGGGTAAGCCTTAGAAAACTGCATGTCGTGTTCGAGATGTTACCGCCAGAACATATAGAACCAAGCAAAAGAGTCATACAACTGTATAAAATTCTGTAACAGAGGGCAAAATAGCTGTGGTGAGAACTTCAACATAAATGTTTAGGGCATCTTATAGTGGAAGTTTAAAGCCCTATAAAGGCGGGGGGGGGGGGGAATCAAAAGCAGACTAAAGCTGTAAATAATAGTTAAGGTTAGATATGAAAAAATGTCGAACATACTATATACAATAGCTGCAGAATATGGTGGTGGTGGTGGTGGTGGTGGTGGTGGTGGTGGTGGTGGTGGTGGTGGTGGTGGTGGTGGTGGTGGTGGTGGTGGTGGTGGTGGTGGTGGTGGTGGTGGTGGTGGTGGTGGTGCTACGATGGTTGTGGTCGTGTAGGTTATGGCGGTGCTGGTGTTGGAGGTGGTTGGTTAGGTTAGGTTAGGATAGTCTTAGAAGGAAAGAAAGCAGCGTTTGACCTTTTACCATTAGAACATACAGAACTATGCAAAACAATCGCTAAATGAGGTTAAGATACACAGCATCCTGGAACAGTGTACAAAGACTTTGACAATAGCTAGTTGAATAACAAGGTTGAAACGTCTTCTAATGTTAGTTTAAGAAAGAGAGAGGGGGGAGGGTAGAAGAAGCATGAATAATGTCAAAGAAGTATGAGGAAATATCTCTAAAGAGGTTTTGGTGGTGGTGGTGGTGGTGGTGGTGGTTGGTTGGGTTAGGTTAGGTTAGGTTAGGTTAGGGTAGGGTAGGTTAGATTAGGTTAGGTTAGGATAGTCTTAGAAGGAAAGAAAGCAGCGTTTGACCTTTTACCATTAGAACATACAGAACTATACAAAAGAATCGCTAAATGAGGTTAAGATACACAGCATACTGGAACAATGTACAAAGACATTGACAATATAGTTGAATAACAAGGTTGAAACGTCTTCTAATGTTAGTTTAAGAAAGAGAGAGGGGGGAGGGTAGAAGAAGCATGAATAATGTCAAATAAGTATGAGGAAATATCTCTAAAGAGGTTTGTGCTTGAGTTAGGTTAGTCTTAGAAAGACCGTAAGCAATGCTTTAGGCATGAACATCACACTTTTTACAAAAGGAGAAATTTGATCGTGAAAGCATAACAAATTGCCAAAAGGGTCTACATGCTCATCAAAAGTATCAATAGATGCTAAAGACGTGAAAACACCGAAAAATCTGGACAAAGCTTAAAAAATTCGCAAAACTCTCCAGAATACTGCAAAAGTGGCTAGAATGCCTACCAAACTCCTAAATAGCGAGAAATGTTTCGAAAATGCTTAGGGTTCATACGTTAGGGATCTAATAGCTTCAAAGTGTGTAAAGTTGCTGAAAAACATCTGCAAACGAATGCGAGATGTCTAAGCCTGAAACGGTATGGTGTGAAGGTTAGAATTGGTTATAGAAGAATAGAACGCTGAAGCAAACTAGGAGTGAAACAGGTTAAGTTAAGTTAAAATATCTTAATAAATAGGAAGGTTTATGCTCACTTAAGTTAAGTAACGTTAGGTTAGGTTAGACGAGTAGAAGTATGGGGCTTAGATTAAGTTAAATTTGAAAGTCCGAGTAAAAGGAGTAGGGATTAGATGAGCAATAGGGATGAAGAATAAATCATTAGATGAGGTGTTAGGTTAGGTTAGACGAGTAGAAGTATGGGGCTTAGGTTAAGTTAAATTTGAACACCAGAGAAAAATGAGTAGGGTTTAGGTTGAACAAGAAGGATGAAGGTTAGGTTATACGAGTAGAAGTATGGGGCTTAGGTTAGGTTAAATTGGAAAAGACTAGAGAAAAATGAGTAGGGTTTAGGTTGAGCAATAAGGATGAAGGTTAGGTTAGACGAGTAGAAGTATGGGGCTTAGGTTAGGTTAGCGCGGGGGGTCATTATGTTGAGGTAATATTTTTAATCAAGATAGAAAGCTGTTGCGTTAGGTAGCATACATCGATATAGTGAACGGCATACTCAACTACCATGAACGCTCATAAACATACATACACTGCTATAGGCTTTAAAAGTTATCCCTAGAGTCAGCCTCAAACGCCTACATCCTACGCCTCTCTACCACCTTACCTAGTAATGCTTAGATTACGCATGGCGGCCATCTTGCCCATAAAAAACTGCGCCAGTCTTCCCCCAACTACCCTACTTGCAGTGATTGCGGTATGACTAGGTTAAGTCAATCAATAGCTATAATAGTGTGCTTGTAATCCATGCATTTACTGTAGCAGCCCCGTCATATCCTTGACCTACGAGCATGTTCTCGGATTCTACATGCTCACTTAACCCTTTCAGCTCCAATGATTCCATATAGAGACATTCGTATGTTATGAACCTTTCAAAGCATTTAGTTTCTTTTTATACTCTTGTTATTCTTGCTTTAACCGGTAAAACATATGCATTTGAGATGCTTTCAGTTGTAAAATATATTTTACAATTTTCATAGTAGTTTTTTTGTAATAGAAAGAAGAAAAATCCATGTAACCGCAGAAATGATACCCGGTCATCATCCACGCGTGCCATTACACCGATTAGTTTACGTGGGCCATCCCACATCCTTTACCACAGGCACATTTGACGGCGGTTGCCGAGACTTGAACCCGCGATCTATAGCTTTCAATGAATGGCCAGTCCGTTTGTCTTGTCCTAACGATCTTGGCTGTTCACGCCAATTGCATGAGACAATCCCTTATGCGCATATGAAAACCGGTTTTATGAATTAGAGGAAGAACGGCATAAGGAGCACAACAATTTAGGGTGGAAAGGGTTAATGTACCTGCTTTCCGATTATTGTTTACATATTCTGTAAAGCCTAAACTCTTTCATCCTCCTTTACATGATGCCAGTGAAAAGCTGAGATAAGTTTGCTACATCCATCGTTTCGTTCAGTATTATAGCAACGAAAGAGTTAATTTTACTTCTTCCCTTATTATGTGTAGAAGAACGACAGTAATGCTTTAAATAATATTATTTTGAATGCCATTTGACGTTAAATTGGAAGCGTTACCACTTTGTGTGTCCAATTCTGTCATTCAGGGACAGCATACGCAAGAACTCAATGTAGTTTGCCCGATTGAGAAATTGATTGTGCTGGTTATGACCTCTGAAGAGATAGCTCTTGCTTCGTTCGTTGGTAAGTTAAATCGATTAATCGCTTCATTATTCTCAATTAGAGTCGACTTCGGCATTGTGTTTCAAAATTTTCCGACCTGCATTGTTCACCTGCTATATTGAAAGTTTGCAATTTCGTTATTGCAGATCAGTATGATTGTGTCTTCCCATGTCAAATATCTGCTTCATGAAAATTATTAATAACAGAGTAATGTATTTCGTTCCCCCATTGTTTTTTAAAAAAACAAAGGCCAGCAAAGTAATGTATTTTTCGATTTACATGAAGAAGTTGTAAAAGTGTAGTATGTATTCGATTTGGAAATGACGCAGATAGTCTTTAATTTGAGTAGAAATATCCGAAGTAGGCGTATCCTTTACTATGTCTCATTTTTTTTAAACTTAAAGCTCCGGACGAAGTACCGCTACTTATAGTTCCCGCGAAAGTCGGCTTTCCGGTTCCTTACAAAGTGACCTTTTTCCGCACTTGATGTGAAGGTTTACAACTTCCCCAGCAATTTGTGCAAGCCTCAAAACCACAAGCTAATCTTCAGGGCTCTCCCATGTTGCCAATAGTTTGACCTGCTCTTTGTATTGGTTGAAGGAAAACCTTAGTGCTGAGTGGTTGTTTAAATTCTGCGTAAAGTGTATAGTTTCTAGTGATTCAAGTTTTAAATTTAGTGTAGGTAAATATCGCCTCAGAACATCATGCGAAGACCATGGCAAAATGTTTCATCTTCCGCACCAAACGAACGCGTGGATCTAAGTGAATTCCATCCAGAACCGCAGGAAATACCTTGTTCTTCATCCTCTGCAACAAACGAACGCTTGAATGTAAATGAGCCCCAAGCGCAACATTGTGAAATGCCTTGTTCTGTACGAAGTAAGTGTAAGAAATCGACCGCAGACTTACAAAACAATCGCAGATTTTGGTTCAAAATGAGTATGAATACGTGTGCGAGAAAAATTTAAGTAAGGGACCTATTTTAGAAACTGCAAAAATATTAAAATAAAACAGATCTTCTGTTAGGAAAATTGTTAAGAGAGGTCCGAAAACTCTACAGAAACCGGGAAGTAAGTAAAAACAGTTCTCGAAAATCGATGACTTGGACTGCCAAATTATTCATAATACAATTTACAAGTAGTTTAAGAAATGGCAGCCACCAGTGGTCACAAAACTATTGAATATTCTGAAAACCTTGATTGACTTCGCCTATCAGGCTACAACATTAAGAGGAATTATGAAAAAACTTGTTTTTCGTTTTCGCACATTAAATTCTTGGCGCGTAATAATGGAATCACCAAGAATTGGTGGACAACAATTACCTACAAATGCTAAACCAGTTGCATTCAGAGGGTCATCACATACTTTTCTTGCACGAAACTTGGTATGACACACGGCACGACTAAAAAGGGTTGGGAGGATGGATCATGTTTGTGTGCATTAACAACTCCTACATCAACAGGCAAGCGCATCATTGTTTCCATACTGGAGGTTCTGAGGGGTGGGTACCAAACCCTTTCTATTTATCAACAAAGAATATTGCTTATGCCAAAGCTGACAGCCATGACGAAATGAATGCCGATGTTTTCGAAAGCTGGTTTGAAAACTCAGTTCTACCGAATCTTCCGCAAGACAAAAAGTGTGCCATAATTTTAGGTAACACCAGTTATCACTGCAGGCTACTAGTTCGATGTCCCAATAGAAATTCCACCAAAGAAAGCATAATACGGTTCATGAGAGACCATAACTTACCTATACCAGATCCCGTTCCTATGAAGTTAATTCTCAGCAAGTAAAGGCTGTAAGCATTAAGAAAAAATGCGCAATATATGCGCTTGCTAGGAGATACGGGCACGAGATTTTGAGGCTATCACCATACCATTGTCTCCTTAAACCCATTTATTAAAACGTACAGTGAGGAAACATAATGTAACCCTATCTCTTAGTGCTAGTGTTTGTGAGATTCTGCGTGATGTGCTTCTAAGAACGATTCTAAGAACGATAATAATTATTAGGCAAGATGTGTGCAGCACGTTGTTAAAAAGGAGAGACAATCTCTAACTCGCCTTGTGGAGGATGATGAGCGCTTCATAATAAATGTTGCAGAAGACAGTGACGAAGAAAACTAAGGTATGCCTAACAATAATAATAGTCATGTGTAATTTTATATACTGGCCTGATCGGAAGCGACAGGCACTTCCTAATGGAACTTAAAAACTAAGACGAAGTTAATAGATATATAAATCCTAATACTTTATCTGGGAGAGTGGGGTGTAATTGATCAAGAATATAAAACTGAAACACATATATGTATCAATGCATATATTCTAATAATCTGTCATTAATAAAATTGCAGTTGAATGAAACTTAAAAGTTTATTAGCGGCAGGCTTCCGCTCCTTGTGAGGAGGGTGCCTGTTACACGGCTCTATTGGAAGGTTCCGCTAGTGACCGATGGCCTTCGTAAACGCTCGTTAGATTACGTATACATTCGGCTCTCTCAACATACTACTTTGCACATAGGCACATAAACAGAAGCCAGGCACTGCGACAATGGATGACAACCACTCTGAACTCCCCTACATCGTGGACTTGGTAAGGGAGCGATCCCGAACCATGCACACCAAACTGAGTTCCCACACCAACCAACTGGTACGGGCACTAGGTCAATATGACCATAGAGCACCCCGTAGAAGGAAAAGTTACCACTTGCCTAAGGATGCCCTTGGGTAACGGTAACGCCGCTCCCAACTTCTAATTCTTATCCACCCCAACCCAACACCTATTCCTGCCCCCTTCCTGCATCCAAACTTAGGTATGCAGGAAGAAACCATGCCCAAAGATACAAAAGCTTGCACAAATATGAACTTCTTCTATACTGCACAGATAAAGTCGCAAAAAGTGGCTAGGTGCTGTGCAGATAAACATACCGTACATGAGAACCTGTACGACCTGTTCTCAAATGCTGGAATGCGACAATGGATGACGAGTTCTTAATATTGACTGTGCAAAATTATAAAGAATTATATGATGCTGCAGACGCCAACTATCACAGCCCCTACACCGTGAAAAACTTTATTAGAATCTTCTTGCACGTCTGGAAAGAGATTATACTATTAATAAATTTATCGTACTTATCTCTTTTCCTGTTAATGCTGTAAATCCACTCTTTCTTCCTCTTTTTGTAGCTATTCTCTTCAATTATTGTTGAAATGCCCAATATTACAATATGCCGCGTCCGAGGAGCTTCAGCTTTTGTTGTATCCATCCATATTTGCTGATCTGCTAAATTTTCCGGTAGGAATATTCCGAGCAGTGAGCGTTTAAGCTTCTGCGGAAGAAGGGCGGCTACAAATTTCCGTTCCGATCGTGACGGGCCAGTGTGCGTTAACCTTTAGCCTCTGCACCCAACGTCGCCGTAAGGACCAAAACTTGTGCGTCAGCGCATTCTTTATCCGTGGTACAGCACCAGTGAAGTGCCGCTTCCTCTGTGGGATGCATAGCCAACAGCCTTCGCTAGTGAAGGTATCCAAGGTAAGTCCAAAACTCCAAAGCCGCTGCTTCCTCGCATTTTCAGAGATGAGGCTACTACACGGCTCCTTGACTAGTTTGCACAGCCGCAACGCGAAGATGATGTGTGACGTGGATGTCGGCGGCCTCTTGTTCATCAGGACCGCGGTGTCATTGTTGTGAGGCTATCCCACAGAACCCTGAACAACCTTGCACGCTTACTGTGCCACATGTGGCAGGACTGATTATTTTATTGGCCAAACTGTGTGCCCACGGTACTCTAGATAAATGACACTCCAGCAGTTCCATGCTTCGACACGGCAAACCGCAGCTATCTTCAGTTTCTTGTATTCTATTCTACCGCAACAAAATGCGCAATTACATTACTTTTCAAACGCTAATCTTATCAACGTGAAGCAGATAAGAAAATAGACTTTCATAAGGATAGTGTGTAGAAGTAATATAAAAATAAAAGATAGTGGGTAGAGAAGGTAATGTGAGGGTACCATATACGGCTGTCCGTCCCCACTGTTTGCAACGTTGTAGCAGTGCAAATTGTTTGTTTCGTGATCGGTTGTTGTGAATTTCCATGAATGATTAGGGAAATTTGAAGTAATTCTGTTTTTTTATGGGGCACATCTTTCAGACTGTGATGTAATAACTTGCAACATAATCCACGTGAACAGAGCAAGTCGTTTTTAAGAAGTCTAATGCTTTAAGGATTTAAGTTAAGTGAACCGGATTCATAGAGAATGCAAAAAACCAAGGCTATAAATTATATTGACAAAGAGGTCGTTATCATTTGCTAATAAGTAAGTGTTGTAGTGAACAAAGTCTAAGGCTATTGTCACTTTAAGCTCAGCGCAAACAAGCACTTGCTGGAATACTCTACATGCGTAAGAACTCTGTACAGCTTTCACGTGAACTTGTATCACACTATCAGGCATTCGGTTTAAAATGCACTTTTCCCTTTCTGATTTTCTTTGCCCGTTACCAAAGGTGCAGCAAATATCGCTATCTCACCGGAAACACACTTTTGAGGAACTCTGAATCCAAAACATTTGACACGCACAACACGACTTAACTAGACGACTGGCAAGGTTTCAACATAAAATACTTAAAATACTTTGGAAATGATAAATGCCACAAAATGTTTGACATCAAGTGTATATTTTAATAAGGTCTACACTTTTCTTACAGTAAGTTTTCGCCTCTTACAATAAACCTTGGATTCGTTTTCGTGTAATTTTCTCTAGCTACTCTAGCTACTTTTCTCTTTTCGAGAAAATAACAAATATAAAATGGCTGGCTGGATTTTTTTTTAATATCTTCGCCTAGCAACCTTAAATGGAATCTGGCTTAGTTACGAAAAACGGTGTTTATCCAGCTATTCATTTTTACTTTCTCTACTATGTATAATTACAATATACTTACAGTAGGTAGAAGAAGTATAGTATTCCACCCAAAAATTCGATACCAAGATTTCATCGGAAATACGCGTTTGAGACTCCCGGAATAAAACGGACACTTTTAGAAAAACGACTGTGTAAGTGTGTGCCTGTCTGTCTATCTGTCGATCTATCTGTGTCTGTGAACAGTATTTAAAAAAAACAAAAAAAAAAAAAAAAACAAAAAAAAAAACGAAAAGTCGGTTAAATACCAAACTGGGTGAACTGTAAGAGAGAGAATCTGGCTACACACACGCAACAAACAGATGTAAATCTTGTTAAATCATACGCTTTATTTCAAACCTTTTTAAAACCATTTTTGTGATTGGAAAGGGTAGAGTGATGCTGAAAAATTGAATGCCATGACCGGGATTTGAACCACGGATCTACCGGTTACCGTCCGGCTGCTCTAACCACTAACCACTGTTGTTTCAAAAACAGTAATAACTTTGTTTGGAAAAGATGGACAGTGGTGTCGTGTTTTAGACATTCAGAAATAGCAACAAAATTTTTATGTTTTATGCCACTATTGTCTTTGTAGTAGGCCACAAGAGGGTGAATCGTGGCCTGTCTATTGTTCCATTGTACGCCCTGAACACAATCCTGGATAACAAAAGCGTAATTTTCCGAGAAATCGGCTATTACTATGCATTCACCTGATGGCAGATTTTGTTTGCACTCCTTCAAAAATAAATTTTGTTGCTGAGCTATGAATGTATGTGGTAGTAAATTAGTGAGCTTTGTTGACAATTTGTCCAGGAAATCCTTCACTGGCGATATTAAGGTTTCTAAATTTGTGCGATCCACAGTCACCCGTTGCCTGTAAGCAATCTCTTGGATAGATTGTTCATCTAGGAGTTGTCGTAAACGATGTATTAAATGTTCAGTTTCTGGACATGTGTTACATTTCTTTAAATAACAGTTAGATGATGGGGGATTGCAGATAATTTGTGACAAGCAATCTTTATAATTAGTTAGCATAGGATTTGAATTTTTAGTGAGCCGATAAATATTGATACCATCAATCATTAACTTAACATTTTAGTGATGAGCACAAACGCAAACTGAGTGGGTGCCACTAGTTCCAAGCAGTACACATTCCTTTGGTCTTAATTCTGAGAATTTTGAAAATCCTATTTTGACATCCGGATTCATCTCTTTAAAGTTATAATAGGTTTCTTTAAAATTGCAAAGTATCAGTCTTTTCGGTTTGTGAATTCTCCTGCTACTTTCTTTAACAGAAACTATGCTCTTTTAACCAGGCATAACCCTACTAACATCACCGGAATTATAAAATTCAGAAACCTTTTGTAAAGTAGCTAAGTCCAAACGTTTTCCGGGCTTGGGATCCGGGGTTGCTAAAATTCCCCTTTCGTTGGCCACCTGTTTGGATATTCGTATCACGTGAGTTGAGACATTAAAATGTTGTTTTATTTTGTTGTACGACCAGCTACACTATAATCGTCAGTATTTGTATTTTAAGATTTTTGTCATCCGTTTCATGGAAAGAATCTTTTAATTTTTGTATTACT
This sequence comes from Tenodera sinensis, assembly GCA_030765045.1. Taxonomy (NCBI): domain Eukaryota; kingdom Metazoa; phylum Arthropoda; class Insecta; order Mantodea; family Mantidae; genus Tenodera; species Tenodera sinensis. The sequence goes on along the minus strand of CM060964.1, from coordinate 229,759,038 downwards.
TCACAATTATTTGAAGTTTCATATGAAGCAGAGTCTGTAGTATGAAATATTTTCTGCGTCATTGTCTGTGATATTTTCTGCAACTTCTCCCTAGGGCAGCGTTTTTGTGACAGTTTTCTTTTCTTTATTGGAGATTCTCCTAATGCAGCTAAACTCTAGTTCAGTTTATCTGTATGTCATTTATCACAAACATGTCTTAAAAACATATGGTAATTTAATGAAATGTCTTAGAAAATCAAATATCCTAAAAATGTTCCATGTAAATGTTAGTCTGGGGTAAAGGATTCTTTTTATGCTGGTCACACACACACACACACACACACACACACACACACACACACACACACACACACACACACGCACACACACACACACACACACACACACACTCACTCACAGACACACACACACACTCACACGGGCGCGCGCAGCTTCTATTGAAATGGCTACTTTGGATTCAGGGGGCCTCAAAACGTGTATTTCCACTGATATCTCAGTATAGAATTTGGTGGAATACGACACTTTGTCTATCTACTATCTATAGGGCTCTAATGACCTAGTTGTTGACGGGCCCTTAAACCCTATACACTCATTCTACCTACTATCTACGTGCTAGAGAATGTAATAACAAATGGGCAGCGCACAAATGTCCATAGTGAAAATGTTGTTCTACATGATATAGGAGAACTGGGCGAGTAATGGAGGTAATGTTAACTTTCTCTACTGGTAAGTAGGGAAAGTATTGTATTCCACCCAAAAATTCGATGTCGAGATTTCACCGGAAATATATGTTTTGAGGACCCCTGAATCCCTAAAAAAGCATTTTTAGAAAAAGGTCCGTGTGTGTGTCTGTCAGCCTGTGGTCAGCATAGCTCAGAAACGAAAAGTCGGTTAAAAACCAAAGTCGGTATTTAAGTTTAATGTTATTCAAGGATGCGACACGAAGATTTTGAAGAAAATAGCCCCACCCTAAACTACCCTTTACATGGAACATTTTTCAAAGGTTTTGATTTTCTTGAAAATGGCTCTTAACGATTTTGATTAAAATGCCATATGTTTGAGATATTTTGATGACAAATAAAATGTATATCTTAAATTTTCTGGCTATAGCTCCTGTAGTCGTATTTACTCTGGACGACTTTTGCATAACTAGTAAACCGTTAGAAATAGACAAAGTCATACTCTACAAAAAATTTAGAGATTGCTAAAATACACAACTTATGTCTCAATAAAGTTTCTTGTAGGGTGAACCATTTCGGAGATATTTCTTGTTTTGTGTGTCAGTTTTGGAAAACTTAGAACTTTCGTGCAATGGAACATCGTTGTTCATTTTTTTATATGCAAAAGAGTGCAAAGAGAACGGAATCTCAAAGCTTTAAAATATTTGACTATTGCACAAAGCCTACTGTATTCTAATGTTCCCTTTGGACCTACAAGGAAATAAGCAATAAGATAATTTGTACGAATGTTTATCTTAATTAACAAGAAGAAGATATAGGAATAAGAGTTTGTAAGACTGGTTAGTACAAGAGTAGAGAAAGTCATGTGAGTGCAACACATCAGATATTTTAGAAGAGATTATAGGGACTCAAAATGTTAAAAAATTGTTGTTACTTGAACAATAACTTCATACTTCTTATAATAAGGATATTTGGTGTAAGGACTTCTGGTGCAATACTTGTTAGGGTAATTGTAGCAGGATTTTTAAGCTCTTAACATTTTCCCTATATTAGGGCACTATGCACCTGTTATGGGGTGTTATGAATAAAAAAATAATATAGATTTGTGAAAGCAGTTTGTAATGTGGGCTTGAAAACTCATTTTAACATTCTATAATATAAACTTAATCCCTCAAACAGCATAATCATGGACCCTCAGTACCAAAGTTGAATAATTAATATAAAAAAGAATACATAAAGCATTTCTGTCTTTAAAAAAAAACTGAAAGCTTTGGGTTAGTCATGTAACTTAGACTAATCATAAATAAAAACTTTCTCATCCGAACCTGCACAAAGTGTATGGTCCAATTTGAAACATCTGCAGCAAGGAATCCAGCCTGCACCTTACGAAAACCGTCCAGAATAGCACAGACATTGGGCGTCCTACTCATCATCTGATAATCTGCATCAGAATCTTCAAACTGGACAATACCATCCTCAGATTCAGAAGTTCAGTCGCTTTTTTGACCTGGCACCCTGTGATGACCATGTAGGACATTTTCCACGGAAAATTACTTCTTTAGCACGTTCTTTTTCTCTCTACTTTCTTTTCTGGGCATTCATGGTTTTTTTCTGCTTCCTTCTTCTTCCTCTTATTTTCCTCAATCTTTAGCTTCTGTAGATAGCTGGTAATACTCCTAAGTTGAGCAGATCCTGATCTGGAACTGCCATTGCCTGGCTTAGGTATCAAGGAAGGCAGTGGAGTTACATCTACTACTCGAACAATTGGGACTAATTCAGAAGAAGTAGAAACTGAATCATTTCCCTTAGATCTTCCTCGCTGAAGTGGTTGCATGTGTCTAACTGGCGAATCATTTTTGTTGGAATGAGGAAAATCATGTTGCCGAAGTCCTTATCTCACAGACAGAACCATGCTTCCGAAACACATTCAATACATTTTCTACCGTAGCTGCTCTGGCATAGACTTTCCCAAGGAATTCTGAAACTTGGTAGATTGTTACAGCTTGACGACCATGCTCTCTAATCCATTGCTCTATCGTCTGAGCATAATAAGTGTTGAAAGGTAACATGAAGCTCAAATCAAGCAGCTGCAGCTTGTAAGTTGCATGCGGCGAAAGGCACATGTTGATGAGGTTGTGTTCCCTGCTCAGCATAATTACATCCAATTACCTCGTATGTGTGCCATGACCATTTAATACGAGCATGGCGGGATCCTGTGCACTGGGTTTGACATGCTCAATGAAATGACGCAGCCACTGTGTGAAGAGCTCTGTTTGTATCCATCTTAACGTATGACAGGTATGCGTGGAGCTCCATTCATCAGCTCAAACTATATTTTTGTGGAAAAATTATAAGTGGGGGAGCATAGCGATCTGCCGCACTGAAACAAGTGACATCTATTATGAAACAGCCCCTTTCAACTGCTTGCAGGGGAGATATCTGGCGCTTAGCTTTCAGGGTAAGCACCTTTGAATGCTTATGCTATGCTGTGCTTATTTCTGTTTCATCACAGTTGTAAAACCTGTGAGATTGGTGTTTAAATTTTTGCATAGCGGGTTTGAAAATGTTAGGACAAAAAAAAAAAAAAAAACTTTACTACCACTTAAGGCATTAAATTCTTTATGCGAGCAAAAGACTTTCCTTGTGGAGTGCTGCGGATTTCTTCGCAAGAAGTTCTTTATCCATTTTCTCCCCGGTAATTCACTCTTCGTTGAAAATGAATGTGCGATTCCATTATTCCCTGTTATCTGAAATGCTAAACAACAGACAGACAAACAGACTTTCTCGAAATAGTATTTTTGCATATCCGATCCTAGTTTCCTTGATTTTCCGAACCCTTCAAAATACTGGACGGTGTTCCTAATACAGGAGCCCAATATTAGGCACAACACCACCTCCCTATATTAGGATCAAATTAGCGTACTTTTGCAAATACTTATTTCTCTTTTGTATGTGTATCCAAACATAAAATAAAACGTGGGATAAAATTCTAACTAAAATTGATTCCATTACAATATTCAGATCATTAGCTAAGCTTACCTTTCTTCTATAATGATGAACTGCATGAGAGCACTGAAAAACTTCCGGGATATGCACAAACACAAACAATTGACTGACGCGTAGAAGGTTAAGACTCAGGTGTCGGCATTTACGACTACAATACTTTTACAGAAGTCGTTTGAAACACCACTCAAGTGAGATGGTGACATCAAGTTAGTACATGTTCCATTACTTCCCATACATATTCGGAATACAGCCCATATCAGGCTCAGTTACCCTACTGAATGAAATTTTCTTTCTTTCATTCTATCCTACTTTCCTTCCCTCCCACCCTCCCTTCTATCCCTTCCTTCCCCTTCCGTCCCGGGTTCGATCCTAGGCAACCTCATGTGGGACTGGTGGTGGACGAAGCGGCGCTGGGGCGTGTTTCTGGTTTCCTCCGCCATCTCATTCCACTGGTATTCCATCTTCATTCCATGTATCATCAGTGTCACCGCCTGCGGTGCCATATGTAGTAAACGTGGGCGTTAAACAGTACAAAAGAATGTCCCCTCCCGTCTCTACCCTTCCTTTCCATTCCCTCTTGTCTTTCTTTCCTTTCCTTCCTTTCCCTTCCTTTTCCATTCCCTTCATTTCTCTTCAATTTATTTTCCTTCGCTTCACTGTCCCATTCCCCATCTACTCCCTCCAGTTACCCTCTCCTTTATCTCCCCTCTCCCTCCCCTTTCCGCTACTCCCTCCCCTTCCACCTCTACCTCCTCCTTCCCCCTCCCACTCCTCCTTCCCCTTCCCTCTTCCCTTTTCCTTTCCCTTCTCTTCCGCTTCCCTTCTATTTTTTCGGTACTGTTTAACACCCGCTTTTACATGTGGCACCGCAGGTGGTTTTGAGGTGAAACCCTTAGCCGTCCCCTTCATTTCCCCTGCCTTCCCTTTTCCACTTCCATCTTCCCCTCCCTTCCTCTTTCCCCTTCTCCTTCCCTTCCTTTCCTACCTTCCTTTTTTTTTTTTTTTTTCTTTCTTTCTTTTGCTCTCTTGTCGTTTGTTCCCACGGAGTATTAGATTGTCCGTAAAGGTTACTTGGTATCGGAATTTCACATCTTTATGTTGTGACGGCTTTGAATATCAAAGTGCGCTAGCTATGAACACGTTAATAGAAATCCAACAAATTTTTGCCCTGAACTTTTTCATAAAATCAATGAGTACATTTGAAGTTTTCGCACAACCGTCTTTTTAACGAATATGTAGGTATGTCGCAGATGATTCTTCACATAGGTGATCGCTGTGCTTTTGAGCACGCCCCATGTAGATCTTGGAATGACCGTACACCAGAAGTCCACGATGCCTATTTCAAGTAGACGCAGTTGATTTTTAGAATTTTTGTCAGGTTATGTATTTACACCGACGGGTCAAAGAGCACCAACGGTGTTGTATGTGCTTATGTTTATGGAGCCGAACCAAATACATTCGGTTTTCCTAATAGCTCTTCCATTTTTACTGCAGAGCTTTATGCAATTTACCGAGCCGTTTTGTATGTGCGTCGTCGTTGGCAGCAAAGACGGCAACAGAATATATAATACAGAACCATCTCACCTGTTACTTCGGAAGACTTTAGGCTTGAAGTGCGGAGAGTGGTGCTGTCGTCCTGACACGACGAGTGGTCAGCTCTCCGAGGTAATAAGCTTAGAGAAGTGAAAGAACTTCCGATAAAATGGATAACTTCCTGTCGCACATCTCGCCGCGAGGAGGTTAGTTTGGTTCGATTAAGAATAGGGTACTGCATTTTTCGCATGGTTACCTATTTAAAAGGGACCCTGTCCCTCAATGTCCGCTGTGTGACAATTTTTTGTCTGTCCGTCACGTGCTGCTAGACTGTCCCTCTCTAGCGCACCTTCGAGATTCTCTGCAGCTGCCTGCCAGACTTGCAGAGGTCTTAGCGGACGACAAAACAGCGGTTGAGAGAATTTTTTAGTTTTTAGTGGACTGTAATATCAATTTGAGGACTTAAAATTTTAGATATATCTTTTTATGCTTTTTGACATATTTATCACCTTGTTTCATATCTGGCTATTGCCACTGTTTTTTAGTTTTTGTGTATATTTTCCTTGTTGCTAGTATTTTTATTTTTGAGTGAAATTTATAGCTGACTATTGCCATGAATCTTTTAAGGGTGCTGATGACCTCGAAGTTGAGCGCCCTTAAACCCAGAAAACCAAATCAAGCTGTGCTTTTGAAGGTAAACAGCAGGAAGGGATCTAGCGAATTGCTGATTTCATGATACGGCAAATGGTTTAATTTTAGCAGAGCTGTTTATCGATGCCCTTAGAAGAGTACTACACTGACCCTGATAGCTAGGACCTGGATTTGTATGTTTTCTTCAGGTGGGTGTCATAAGAGGTAATTCCACCGTGGTGGAGTCTATCGACCACGTCAGCATTGAGTCCTTTGCTGGTTCAATTATGTTTGTAAGAAGGTGGTAAAACGGTGGTTTGTTAGGTCAGAGAGAGTTTTGATTATCGAGACATTGATGTTTTCTTGTAATTATGTGGTAGGTGCTCTATCTTTTTTATGTATAGTCGTTTTAGTTTAGGCCAAGTACAAGTCTGGGGCGTTTGTGTATTTCCCCGGGGTCAATGTCGTGCTCCCTGAGGCCACGGATAAGGGTGTTGAAGCTTTGTGGAAGGAAGTTATAGAATTTATGATAGGGATAGGATGTGTTCAGTAAGAGTTGGGATAGAAAGGTCAAGATGGGTGTCTTTCTTTGGTATGTACCAGTCTATGTCAACAGCGGTACCAAGGTAGCGGTTTTGAAGGGTTTGAAGACGTTTAAGGTGAGTTTGGGCGGCAATTTCCCAGACTTGACATGCATAGGTTAGGGCAGGGCGAAGTATTTGTTTGTAGAGGAGCAGTTTGTTGCGGATAGACATTGCTGACTTCTTGTTGGAGAGTGGATATGTCATAGCCATCCTACGGTTAACCTTGTTTTTTGTTGTTTTTTTTTTTTTTTTCGATGTGGGTTTTCCAAGTTAATTTATGGTCCAAGGTGACTCCAAGATATTCGCTTGGTTGGACCGGTTAACTCCACCACCAGCTATTCGTAGCTCAGGTGGATCGTCGCGTTCCAGTCTTCCAGTGAAAGTGCCTGCCTGAATTTTGCTGAATTAATCTTTAAGCGCCAGGCAGAGAACCATGCTGTTAGTGCGTCCGCGTACCTCTGGAGCCTGTTGGCTGCTATTCGATGTTTAATTGAGGCAGTGGAAATTGTGGTGTCATAAGCAAACTGGTAGAGTGAACACCCAGGGTAGGATGGCAATGAATTAATGTACATCAGGAAGAGAAGCTGGCCAAGTACACTTCCTTGAGGGACCCCTGTATGATTGGCCGAGAGACTAAGGAAACCTCTTTGCAGACGGTGAATGTTCTGTTTTGCAGGTAGGAGTGTATGAGATGGTAATGTGAGAAGGAATGTTGAGTTGGATAAGACATTACATGAGCTCTTCGTGCCAGACGGAGTTGAAGGCGCGTGTGATGTTCAGAAAAGGTGCGACAACGAGGTGCTTATTGTTCAAGCCCTTGATGATGTCATCCACCAGCCGAGGTAATTGATGGATGGTGGAATGCCGCCGATGAAAGCCAAGCTGCTCCGGTTGAAGTAGCTGTAGAGTATCCAGGGTGTTTTGGATTCTCGCTTGCACAATCTACTCAAAGATCTTGCTTAACGTTGGAAGCCGTTGAAGGAGGGCACGATGAATTCCAACCAGTTCTGTGGCAGGACCTGAAGCGCCGCGTAGGGTATGTGGCCAATCCCTGTTGCCTTGTAAGGAGCCACAGTGGAAATGAGGTTATGGACATCCACCTTAGATGTTCGGATTACAGTCTCTGGCAGGAAAGGCCTGGACAAAAATTGTGACTTGGTCCCCGAGCTGACATATAAGATCCAAGTCGCAGGTGTCAGGCTGGATGGAAAGTTTGTTCTAGATATTGAGCCATCAACTCTACCTTCTCTCTGGCTAACTGAGCCAAGCGAGTGACCTGACGAATGGGAGATACTCATATACAGGGAACTCAATAACTGTATTAAGGGTTTTTGCTATTTCCTGTTTTGCACTTCCGCTGCAACTTTCTAATTTTAAATGGTACAGTGTATGTTCTTTACCTATCCAGATAGCACTCAGCAATAGCGTTCCAACAAGTACCCACAGTGGAAAAAGAAAGAGAAAAAGGAAAACCAAGAAAAAGAAACAAAGTTAGATCACCATCTTAATTCAGTTTTCAAATTGGTAGTCCTCAGCTGCTTGACAGCATGACAGAATTTAAGGTAAGAGTTAACCAGAATTTAGGAACGTCTTTCATTGCTTCAATTATTCGATGCTCAGATCTTCTTAGTTGTTAGGTCTTCTACCTCTGACTTCAAATGGCCTCGGAAAAAGAATTGCAAAGGCAACCAATTTGGTTGCGAAGTAACGCAGCTGCTAGTATGTGTGACTCGCATTCGGCAGCTCATGGGTTCGATCCCCGAGGCCGGCTTACCTGACCCATGGTTTTTTTGGGTGTTTTCCTGGGTCGCCAGGTGAATGCTGGGTAGTTTACTTTTAACCCCCGAATTTCCTCTCCCTCTATTTCACTTCGATTGTCATTTCATTCACCCTTTCATCTGCCTGGTCTGTTTCAGGGTAGAAAGCGTCAGTGAGAGTTCGGGTGCAGCATGGTGAGGAACTCCGTCCGGGCTCCAAGTCGCGTCCTCACTGCGGCCCTTGCAGGCGGCGGCGGTGTTCAGCACGAACCAGTGTACTGGCTGTGTCGGAGAGTTTACGGATGGAAAAATGTAGGGATCCCTACCCTCTCCGGTGGTCTGGCCACCCTGTGTCTCTTCTCACCTTACCCCTCCCTCCCGGGGCACAGACACAAAAGATCTCGAAGATCGAAGTGCCGAAGTCTCCCTCCACGTCTGTCCTACTCCTACTCCTACTACCAATCTGTGGACATTGCTGGTCACTCTATGTGACCTCTCCTACCAATCCATTTACTGTGGGAAAAACTTGGTCTAAGTATTGACAACAATCTCTCCAAAGTGTGCTGGAGCTCCATCTTGTTGGAAAAAAGACGTAATTTCTGGGTAGCCGATGGTTGACTGGATGTGAAAATAAGTTTGCGATGGCCGGTACTATTTGATGTCAGAGCAATTCCAAGCAACTAGTAGCGTTGGTCTTTCTCTAAAGAACAAAGAACTAGTAATACGGTCACCAACAATACAAGCCCAAACATTCAGTTTCTGTGGACACTGCGTATGATTCTCCTCCATCCATTGTGGATTGTCTTACAAAAAACTGGATTGTTATTAATGCGCTCCATCATTAATTCACAAAACTGTATTCTTCCATCAGGATCGTCCTTTAAAAGTTCATGTAGAAGTTGAATTTTAAATGATAGTTTTCAGGAGTTTTATCACGGAACTTAGGCTTATATTGGATTCTAATGCCAGATTTGTTGCAGATACTTTTGGATTGTCTTACACACGGAGGAGAGCATCCAATGATGTGTTCTCATCAGCTGCACTTTTCGGGCGATCTGATCTTGGTAAGTCTTTTACACTTCCACTTTCAGTAACTTTTCTTACAGTCCTTGTTACCGTTGTTTGTGGAATTGGAGCACTATTCGGATGCATATTGCCAATTAGATAAATTTGTAGCCTCGCCAAGAGATTGGTGCCTATCTCCGTAGCCAAACATTATTAAAATTAGAAGCCTTTCCTTTTCATTGAATATCAGATAGAAGATTATTTAACACATTAGATGTCAGATTCAATCCCATATATCAGTAAACTAATCAATATCAATAAACATGTTTCCATGGATATAAACAAACGCCAGTGAAATACATAAATGTCCATGGATATCAACAAAGCACAGTTAAAAGTCGGTTAAATACCACACTTATTTATGTTTAAAATTTACATGTAAATTTTGTAAAAATGTAAAATTTATATGATGTAAATTTTAAAATAAATGACAAGGCCCTAAACACCATATTGTATGCAGATGACGAAGTAATATTTAGTAAAACAGAAGACGAACTACAAATGGCAGTGCACAAATTAAACGAAATAGCAGTATTTATAACATGAGAATTTCAGAAAATAAAATAAAAGTGATGGCGTTCCAAGGGACAAACCACTTAAGATGTAAGATAGTAATCAATAACAAAATAATAGAACAAGTATATAATTTTAATTATTTAGGATTTAATGTATCCTACTGTCAAAGGAACGACATTAATATAAAATAAAATAGGTTTTATAGTATGCGTGGAACAATAAGAAGAACACATTAAGGACAACTCAATTAAAATTCTATAAAACAATGGCAGTTCCCATGTTGACATATGCATGCGATAATTGGACACTTGGTAGATCAGCTGGAAGAAAGACAGAGACAGCCGAAATGAAGTTCCTACCTTCAGTAGCAAGTTACACGCTTTTAGATAAGAAACATAGCACGGAAATCAGGAAAGAGATACAAACATTCAACATAAAAGACAGAATAAACGAAACAAGAACAAACTGGCTAGAACATATAGAAAGAATGCCAGAACACAGATTGCCACAGATTTGACTCCAATACCAACCAAAAGGTAGTCCACTCACCAGATGGAGAGATTCCATTTCTTGATGTTGAAACAGGTCAAAGGCCTAAATCCATGAAGGGAAATGATGATGAGTATTTAAGTTAAGCATCTTCCTAGGATGCGTCACGAAGGTTAAGAAAGTCCAAAATATTTTCATGAAAATGATATGCATATCTTTAATTTTATAGGAATAGCCTATGAAACCCTCTTCATTCTGAATGAACTTTGGTTAACTGGTAAACCGTAAAAAGGGCTCAAATGACCTAGCAGTCAACGGGCCCTTGAACCCTTGAACCCACTCACTCACTCACTCACTCACTCACTCACTCACTCACTCACTCACTCACTCACCCCCGTAAAAATGGACAAAATGTTCTTTCTTTGTTTACCCTCCTCGTTTGCAGAACTTACAAGTTAGCGCCTGGGGTCAGATGCCAGTCGAAAATAGAGAAACTCTGCTTCAGAGAGAGTAACCAGGATGGATGATCAGCGAAAACCTGGCATGGGAGTGAGGAAGGAGATGATTTGTAATTAGGGCCAAATGGATGAAAGAAAGGGCGATGATGGAGCAGTTGGAGGAATGAATGGCAGGAGAAATAGAATAAGCCTTTTCTATAATAATTTATTGAGGAATTGTGTATATATTTATTCTCTTTTCGTTTAGAATAGTATGCAGTTATTTAAACCACAAAATACATAGGCTCTTAGAATCAGTTGATATACTGAAAACCTTTCGACCTACTTTTCGTCTTTAGGCTCTCATTACCCAGGGCCTATTAGAAAATATTTTGCAAAATGGTGGCACAGTGATTATAAGGGCTCGGAACTTGAGACATCTTTTTTCTGACTCATCACAGACAATGCACAATGCAATATGAATTTCTCTTAAAAATGAACGAATATTGCCTACTTTTTTGCGTCTTCTTGGGGAAGGGTTTAACGTCTATCGGTCATTTTTTTAGGAAATGTGCTTTTTGTTACATTTTCTTCAGTGTTGCTTTTAAACGCACTTTTTACGTTATTCACATGTATAGTGATCGTTGAGGCTGCTTACTGAACTCTGTTGTGTGTAGTATTCTTAAGGTCTCTAAGGGACACTGGGAGTGATTTTTTGGTCAAAATTGTCAAAAAGTTGAATTTTTCCCCCCTTAAGATGTTCCTGGAACACCGGTGCATTTGGATCAGCTAATATTTTTCATATCCCCCACTCCATGTGGTCATTACGGCTCTTTCAAATAGTGCTCTTCCCTTAACGTACACAGTATGTTCCAATATAAAAGCCTGTTTTTCTCAAAACAACATTTCTGCATATTCCAAAAGAAGGCCGCGCCTGAGTTTTGCTTCAAATTCAATAAAAAATTCCAAAAGTATTCATAAATAGCAGCTAAATAAAACTATGATTCAATATTGATGTTATCATTAACATGAATTCCAAAAACATTTTTTTTTGTATGAAGAAAATCAATAATTTTTAACACTAGAACCCCGGTAGCGGTCATTTTGACCGTTCTTGATATTTAAATAAGTTTAGTTCCGCCGGTTTTTAAAAACGAAGCTTGGCCTTTCATGACTTTTCCTGATATAACCTCTAGTTTTATATAACATTATAATTTTCGGCATGTCATTATTTACGTGGGCGTTTTTTCATGTTTGACCATGAACCCCGGAGACGGTCATTTTTGACCGTTACAATTTTGTTAGGCTTTCGCTCGCACTGTCGTTGGATTTCTCACTGTCACTAATCTGCTTTGTCCGTCTTCAAACCGATTGCTCATTATAGTAGTGTACGTTGTGAATCTATGCCTGCAAGATGTCTCGTGGTTTGAAACCAGCTGAAATCCCAGCTATATCTCATGATATACCAGACGATGTATTAGAAGGTGGTAGTGGTGAAGATGATTATCAACCTCCAGCGGAATCAGAACAATCGGAAGATGAGTCGTTCAGTGAAGATTATTTGAATGGTAAGTTTTATTCTGCTATCTTTAGATATTGCATAACATGAAACTGTATTCCTAATAGGTGCATTTATGTAGTTATTCGTTTCCTTGTTTGTACATAATATACACATATATTTGCTTTGCTTATTTATTTTCAGATAATCAAATTCAGGATAACATTTTCTGTAATTCTCGTGCTGCGAGGGAGGTAAGAAGGTATGGGCAAGGCTCGATACAACCACCATTTGAACATGACTTGTAGCACTGTGTACTCCATGCAATTTCACCACGTCACAAGCGGCAAGTGAAAATAGAATGCCTACTAGTAACACTAAAACTTCAGGTAACGCAACCACTTCAACACAACCAATAATAAGAAAGAGGCACAAAAAGGCAACATGAAGAGGAAAAACTTCCTGCACTTACACAAATTCTTAGTAGAGATAAGGGTACTGAGTGGCAGATCATAGATCCAGGTCACAATCCTGGTAGAACAGAGTAACATAATGTTGTTGAAGAAAAAGGAGGCCCTACTGCTTATGCTAAGAGACATGTAAGGGACAGCAGCCATGCATCTGTTTGGAAGTTGTTCATTGATGAGTCGATATTTCAACTAATCAAAAAATATACCGAGATTGAAGCAAGAGAGAAGAAAAATGAAGAGAAATGGACTGTTTCCTTGGATGAGTTAGGCGCTTTCATCAGCGTAATTTACTTGCAGGGTGCACTAGGGTGCGGAAGCCTTGAACTAACTGAACTATGGTCCAAAAAGTCGGGGCCACCTATATTTTCTGATACCATGGCAAGGGACAGATTTGTGGAACTGATGAGATTTTTACGATTTGATGTCAGGTCATCCCGTTCTGAAAGGCTAAAGGCGGATGCGTTTGCACTAGTTTCAACTATTTGGAACAAATTTATTGAAAACTGTGAGGCTTGCTACATACTAGGTACATTCCTTACAGTAGATGAAAAAATTTATCCTACACAATGTCACTGTCCATTTATTCAATACATGGCCAATAAGCCTGATAAATTTGGTATAAACTACTGGATGCCTGGAGATGTGAACCTGTTCCAGAATAAGTTGTGATGTCTCTAAAAAATCCTTTTCTAAAAAAGGGACGAAACGTCACCACCGACAACTACTTTACTTCACTATCACTAGCCAAAACACTGAAGGAATCGGGCACTAGTATCGTAGGAACTGTGAATAGATCAAGACGAGAAGTTCCTGATCACCTTAGAAATTCCAGAGCTCCTCTTTATGATACCACGAAGAAAGCGATGGTATTTTGCTAACCAGCTACCAAGGAAAGTCACAGAAGAATGTAAGTATGAGTACACTTCACAACTCATGTGCAATATCTGCAGTCTCCAAGAAACTTCCTGAAACAGTTCAGTTTTACAAGACTAAATATAGAGTGGATGTGACTGATGAGATGGCACGATTGTATTCCGTTCGTGCTGGTATCCGCAGATGGCCGATAATGTTTTTTACAACATATTGGACCTAGCTACATCAACGCTTGGATAGTGTTTCGAGAAATAACTGGCAAGGAACGTTCACGCTGCAGATTCATCCTTCAACTCGCTGATGAGCTAAGAGAAGCCTACTTGGGAACTAGACAACGTTGTATACAGACTAATCCAACCGAAGAACATCCAACCCCTAATCGCCGACGACAGTGTCAAATAGGTCATAACTGCACACAGAACAAAGCAAGCAATTCCTATCATATTTGCAAGAAACCGTATGTAGAAAATGCAAGCAGAAGTTAATAAAGTTCTTACGTGTGTAAAATGCAACGCATAAGTGAATGTTCATAACAATGGAAGGAACTTTCTGTGTACGTGCTAACATAGTTGTCATACTGTAACAGGTTTACTAATATAAAGATATGTGTTGCAATATTACTGTTCTATTATACACAAAGTTGTGTTATCACGTTCATAATCCTAAATATTCTTAGTTGCACTATTACACTATATTCCGCCTTTCTGAGAATTTGAACTTTTTTTTATTTGAATAATCATACTGTTGAAAAATAGAGATAAATAAAAGATCTATATTCGTCATACGGGTTGTTTTTATATACTACCAAATTAAATATTTTTTTCTCCTAATTAACTCTCCATTGCCACAAGATTATTAGCGAAAACATTTAGCATAAAAAATTCGAATGTACCTATGCCCTAGAAAGGCAATTTTCCAACATTTTACACATACACAGTGATAATATATTGGGCATAGTTACCTAATAATAACAATATCAAACTGGTAAGAAATAAGTTGTAAAATGTACATGGAAAAGGCAAAGAAAAAGCGAACGGTAAAAAATGACCGCTACCGTAGTTAATGGTAGCTAGCGAGCGCCGGGGTTCTAGTGTTAAGACTAAATTTTCTTTGTTATTAAAAAAATATGTACAGCATAATCAGCAAACGTATTTGAAATATCTCTTCATACAAGTATAAATACTTTGGAATTACATTACAGACGACAGCAAAATCTTTCAATATGCACTTCCAGGGAAGAGCAGCAACCTGAAGCATCCTGCAAATTCCAAATATAACCAATCTGTCAACAATCACAGTGACAACACTATTAAGAACGGCACTGGCGACAATTTTAACACATTGAATAGATTGTTACCCATGTTTTAGAGTACCAGTTCTGCTAATTTAAATGAATTTTGAAAAGTCAATAGACGCGAGCTATATTTTGAAAATGTGCCTATTAAATTCATAAAATAATTTGTATATCGTAAACGAATTACCCAATTTTAATGAAATTTGGTGTACCTCCTATTATCATATAAATACAAACACAGTAAACATTTCAGAAAAATCTATCAAGAAATGTGTAACTTTCAAATTTTACTCCCAGTGTCCCTTTGAGTCATCGGATACGTCTTTACGCAGTTATCGTTATCGATGTACATAATGAGACTTCCCCACGTTAAGAAAAACAACACTTGCACCTACTGTTACAACCCCATTCGCCATCTAGTCCACATTTTACTTCTCACGAGTGAAGCCGTAAAAATGACAAAAGTAAAGGAAAGTAGGCAAAGATTCTTGCGAAAGTTAGTGACGGCGGGTTTTCTACTCATGGGAAAATACTATTTTGCAGGTTGTGTGAAATTAAAGTGAGTGCGGATAAGCGTTTTGCTGTGCAGCAGCGCGAAAAGCATAAAGGCCATCGCATGTACAAAGGGAAGTAAGACAACCCAGTTACTTCGTAGTCAAAGCACGAGGAAATCATCCAAAAGAATCTGTTTTTAATAGAGATCTTCCTAGAGAGTTGGTTTCTGCCAATATTCCGTTAGCAAAAATAAATAACGCTACATTAGGGCCATTTCTGCGGCAACATTCGGAACAGAACATCCCAGATGAATCTACCCTTAGAAAAGGTTATTTGCAGGGTTGTTTTGAAGATACAATAGCAAGAATGTGCGATTTTGTGGGAAATAAGAATGTATTTGTTTCAATAGACGAGACAAGTGATAAACAGGGACCTTATATTGTAAATGTTTCTTCTTACGGCGGAAGTAATTGAGAAGGTTAATCATCAATGTACTGTCTTTCACAAAAGTAAATACCCAGCTTCAGTGAGACCTGCGCGAAGGGTCACCTAATTCTCAGGCGTTCCTAAACACATGGTATGAGAATGAAATCAGTCATATATGTATGCTTCCCTTGCTGTTCAGAGCGGATGGCAGCCGTTTGCTCCCTCGCAACTTTCAAAAGCGATGTTTCAGTAATCACTAAATTAAAGCGTAAGTATTGCAAATTCAACGTCATACGTCTGCAGAAAATATGCTACTGTTGGGTTCTGATTAAATAGTGGACCGGAAGTAATAAAACGATGTCAGTGTTGAGCTCTTTGCTTACCAGAGTAAGCTCAATAATCCAAACTCGATTCCTATACTCAAGTGTAAAAAGGATGTTCTCTGTAAAACCCCGTCCCGTGGCTGTGTTAGATGTCACTGGAGAGCTTCAGTTTGGAACGGTTAGGCACCCTACCCTGCGTTGTCAGGGCTTCTGGATGGGTCGCTCTCTGTCGCTTCACACCTCACACTTCCCTCCAGGGCAACTCCTTGTGTGGGACCCAGGTAGTACTAAAGGCCAAATGACCGACGGGTCGAAGTCCCCGTTCGTAGTACCTTCCATACCTTACCTTAACTCGTATATATCAATTATACGGGATAATTTCTTATTGTGTTACTAAGCAACCATTAAATGTTTCAGTATTGATGATAACAAGGAAGTTAGTAGCAAACTGGTGGAGATTTTAAGAGTAGCAATGGAGTACCAAATTAGAAATGTTTTATTTAATCAAATACTTCAAATGCAGTTGTAGAAAGAATGTTTCCTCAAATGTCTTTGGAAAGACCAGAAGTTATAAATAAGTGTTCATCAAAGTTAACGATAGCTCAGTGGCTGATTTTCGTACGTTTTCCTCCATCATCTGCAAAGAGTTTTCAAATCACATTAAATTCAATGGACATATTACGATAGACCGCCTCCGTAGCGCAGTTGGTAGCACGCTTGCTTCCGGCGCGGGAGACCCGAGTTTGATCCCCGGTACCTGCATGGGGATTTTCCCGCACGGGGAGGTCTGGCACGGGGTGCGCAGTCTCGTTAGGCCCCGGGGGACCAATTGAGGAGCTACTTGCTGGAGAAGTAGCGGCCTCAGGTCGCGAAGGCCGCATAACTGGCCGGGAGGGTCACTGACCACGTCACACTCTCCAGTGCTACACCCTATCAATGACGCGCCTGTAGTAGGCAGAGGTGTGGACGCAGCGGCCGGGCGGCAAGCCTTAACCCTTCCTGGGTTATTGTGCTAGGGGTTTAGTTTAGTTTTAGCATTACGATAGGTGTCCGACAGTGGCAATATAAGTAATGATGGTTCAAATTGATATCAGTGACTTGGCTGTCAGATCCGGGCACTAAGGGGCTGTTGATTAACCTTCCGTTAGGCGCGCGCCCTAGTAGAACACCGTATGTAGCGCGGAGCCTAGTCGGCTTGCACATTATTTTTGTGCTTATATGCTTGTATTTACCTGTTTAAACTTCAATTTTCCTTCATTCTCAAGCTTAGCTTCATTTAGCTTGAATATACACGGCTTTTATTAGCATTGCCTTACTAGACAGTTCAAAGATGGATAAAATGTGGTATGGGTACAGTATGCATTATAATTTGTTCTACACTACATGGAAAGATAATAAATTGGGATGTTCAGGTGTACAACTTGTAATTTGAAATGTACGTAAAGTGGAATATGAGAAAAAAGAGGATAAACCATTAAGAGAAACAAAGAATTGTCCGGTTGCCTTAATAAAATTCACAGATTGGGGAAGTATAACAACTGCATCAATCTAATCAATACACTTCTATCTCCTTTACTCTTTTCATTATGCAAACGGTCCACAATTTTTTTATGATAGTTCAATGAATCGTCTGCCCGTTGAGTGTCGAAAGTGTTAAAAGCTGTAAAAGATTTTATATGCGTTGCTGATCTCCTATGTTTATCCAAAGTTGGCATTAAATACGTTAAATTTGCGAAACTCGTATTCCAGGATTTTTTCTCTGTTGCAAACAAGCATCGCCAGCAATAACATTTATTTAATTCACATCAGTAGGGTACAAATGGCGCTTTGAACACGCTTTACATATGAATGGATAACCGCAAATTAATTACACGTGTTTAACACCTGTTTTTCACAACCCATTCTCTTTGTCGGTGAAAAGCCGACAAAGAGCCGACCCTCGTCATCTGTGAGATTACCATCGATAAGGGTTGACAAGGGTTGACAGGTTAATTTCCCATGTTAACATGTGTTTAACATGTGTTCAATTATCGGGCGGCATTGACTTCAAAGGGGGGAAGCCGGCGACAAAGGAAATTCGCCGCTATCAAAGTAATTTCGCCGCTTTCTAGGTAGGGTGGTGCATGCATTCATCCCGACATCACACCCCGCCCCTCTGGTAAGGTACTTTGGTGCGTGCCGCAATTCTGTGTTAACAAGTTAGATAATCATCAGACATATGTTTAATTATGAGGCGACATTGACTTAAAAGGGTGAAAGCCGGCGACAAAGTAATTCCACTGCTTAGACTGGGGTATGGTACCACCTCTAATGACTTAGGCTATTTTGCATGTCGTGGGCTGTCCTTTATGCTTGCGGTAATAAAAGAACACCTGTCAAAGACCGATTAACATTTAAATCGCCAAACAATATGTACCCTACACATTAATGAAATCTAGCACGTGAGTTTGATATGATTTGCGTACTTAGTCATGAAATAACACTACGCGATTCAAATTTAATTTGTATAGCTTTGAACGGTAATTGTGCTTTGCATAATACATTTACGTATAGTGAATAACAGATGCTTACGGCTATGCTCGTTTATAAGTAGTTTACGAATCAATGCTATTTCATTTAAAGAATTATTTTCTGTAATATTATCCTTGCAACAGATGCATAAGGAAAAATTATAATTTTTAACAAGCAACTCAGCCCAAGTTGATGGGTTGAGCAGGTTGGAACAAGTCTAGTGCCGGGCTACGTCAAAACATGTTAGAACGCGTTCGTTATCCCCTTCCCCGTTGGGGTCGAGAGTCTCCTCACACAACACACCTCCCTGTCTGTGACGACATCAACAAGTAGCGGCCTGCAATCACCCCTCTCCACCGTTGCGTGACGTCATTAGCTTGCTTGAGCGTGTAAACAGCTTGCTGTGTATATAAGCAGTGATCTCTGCGTTGCAAGCATTTATTATTGACTTTATATTCAGTGATATTCGAAATGGCAACTGATAACGCTGCTCGTACGTCAGATGTGAATGACTACTGGAGTGAGTGCGTCGAAGATTCGCTTCATTACACATACTTTCATACCGAAACATGCAATGGTTTAATGCATTCAATATTGTGTAATCAACCATCGTACCATGATCAGATGTCAACATTTGATGTATGTGCAGGGAACTGCGGCCTTTATCGAAGAGAAAATCTGTAAAAATATCTTACTTCTATAATGTATTTATATGTATGCTTATGTTAAGTAATAACTAATTCGATATATTTTATTACTTCAGGGAAAATCATTCTAATGAAGTTCTCAGTGACGTCGATGGAGTTGATGTGTATGTATCGAAGCATCTATCGGAGTGTGATACAGAGACATGCAACGGTTGCATGCATACAGTATTGTGTACCAACCCGTCGCAGCATTATCGCATGGCTTCATTCTTCTTCTGCAATGAGCGCTGTGAAACCTACCAACGCAGGAAGAGAAAGCTTGAGTAAGTCAAAATTCTTAAAACAGTTATATGTTCCTATATTGACTCTAAAGCTATTCAACGGTGGCTGACCTAAAAATCTTTCTTACAGATTGCGAATGACCGAACCAAGAATACCGGTGCCTGAAGAGCAATTAGATCCTGAGAAACGTGATGTCGATATAGTGGAATATCCAATCCTAGACCGTGATACGCAGTCTCTGGGTGATTATATAGCTTCAGTGCGCTCTAATAATAATGTTCCTGAGGCCAGTACTTCGAGGGTTGAGGATTGGCTAAACCAGGGGCTTCCAGCTGACTCACCACAGGGGGAGCCAGAAACTCGCAAGACTTTGAAGTGAGTATGGATGCTACTAATTATTTTCATATAGTAGCTTATCACAAGGAAAGGATTCACTAATGCATGCGTTTGTTTTTCAACCATATGAATGGAGTCAATTTAGAATGCTTCTAAGGTTTTTCTGATTTGTATGTTATAGGGCTATACGGAGAACGCAGAGGAAGAAGAAGAACGAGGCTCTGCAGAAAAATCAGAAGCGCAGCTGCAAGAGGAGAATTCTTGACGACGATCACGTTGTCCTTTTATTCATTGAAGATTCCCAACATTCAACAGCGGAAAATGGAGAATCAGATACTCATGCTTAATGACGTCAGCATATCATCATCGCAGAGTGTGAACATCGGGCTATACTACGACACTCCCTCCCTCTACATAAAGTGTGAAAATTTATATAACAAACTTTATAACAAACTACAGTTTATAAACAAACATAACGTTTATATAACAAAATCAGACTGGAATATATCATCTAAAAAAATTCTCTATTGAAAACTACCTACAGCAAGAAAAAAGGTATACGCGTGTTGAATATTGTAATGATGTGATTTATGTATATAATATTATTTTATATATTGACAATCCTATCCGCTTGATAAATACTTGTTTAAATAATTATGTAATATCTTTAAGCATTAAGACGCTAGGAAATCTAAAACGTCTAGAGCCATATATCGAAAGGCAGCTCAACAATTTAAATGATTTCTTCAAGTCGGGGACAACTAATTTTTCAGGGAGTAGGAAAGGGAGAAAGAAAATGCTTGATGTGTATAATAAGATCAATAAAGGAGAGTTATAGTACCGATATACTTAATTTATTACTTTAACATATTACCCTGTTACATTCCTTCACATTTCCAAAAACAACAAATGATGGTATTCCAGACTTTTTACATACTTATATAATTGTTTGCATTACATGGGAAAGAGGTTTATAAGTGAACACCTTGTCATGTAGAATTAGGCAATACAGGGCCGTCTGGGCGGGGATATTTGTAGATGCCTGAATCTCGAGTCTAATGTTGACAGCTCCATTTATAGCTTCCTGAGGTTGATGAGAGCAATGTATCACGAATAGTGGTGCACGATGAAGAAAATCCTTCCTCTTCAAGAGCGGATAATTATCTCTGCCATAATAGGAGCATTGAAATTTGCAGTACATCTCATAGAGTGATGCAAACTTGTGGTTTCTAAAGTCCAAGTTTAAATCATGGTAGGGGTAGCATTCACTATTGAGGAATAATCTCAAATTGGTAATGTTGCAGTGATCGAACTCGGAACTATCCTTTTTATAATCGCCTAGTCTCGCAGTCTGTGCTCCTACAATGATAAAACGTGGTTTTTCAAGTTTCGCGTTGTTGCCACTATCCAGATGAAGGATCTAGTCTGAGGTACGGCCGGCTGGGTGTGAAGATCCATGGATCGGAATGCAATATGTAGAGGGGTATCAGCCTTCACAATTTTTAGACTGTGAATTCTTTCAGCATCAGAAAGGCGAATTACAGGAATCCTCCACTCGATTCTTGTTAACTTTAAAATAGCTTCTCCCCCAGCTTGAGCAAAGACACAATTTTTAGAATCCTTGGATCTTATGAGAATCAGTTCAAACTTACCTACTATTGACTATAAGCTCTTTATGATCATTAGCAAATCCTAGTAGCATCGACAGAGGGACTATAGTATTGAAAGCTCCATTCGACGCATGCGCTATGTCAACTTCTTCACCAGGATAAGTCCAACCAGCATTTAGCAGGCGATTAGACTCTATAGGATTGAGAGCTACGTAATTACGCAAAGTTGTAGTAATCCCAGGATTCCTTGTTCTGTCTATATTTGTAGCATTCATATCTAGGCGATTCTCATCAAACATGAAGGCTATGGCATTATTGGTAAGCTTCGCAGCAGTAGGAGATCCATCCAACTTGGTTAGAGACCCTTCGATGTAAAGATAGCTTTTGTTAGGTAGCGTATACAAATCTTCAGCTTGGCATGGTATTCTAATTTCATCATTTACATCCAGTGCAGACGTGTTGTAGGGTAGAAAAATATGTTCCTCCTCCTTGGTGATCTTGTCATCAAAGGCCGGAACCTCCGTCACATTTAAGATGTCCATTATAATACTTTGTATCCTAACCTCTCGAGGAACCTGTGGTTAGTAGATGTTAAATCCTTGACAGTCGGAGTTAAAGTACGATTCAGCAGTGTCTTACGTCGTCTATTACAGTATTTGTGATGTCTCTTAAAGTGTATTGCCATTCCGCCGTATGTGGAGTCTTGTAGTTATAAGTTCGTTTCTGAAGTTAATCGGCTTTCCGTTTTTGTCCAGTACCCGAATGGTGATTTGATCTATGTAGTTTGTATCTATGACTGGTAGATATATTAGGTTTTAGGGTTCTTGAGAAATGTGGTACCGTGGTGGTACAGAGGGAAAAAACTCGTAGAGAGAGTGTCCGCTTTTACCGTCAATGAAAGAACCTGTTGCAATACTGCACTCCACTCGTATGATGCTTAACTTAAATATATTCACAAGATCGTCAGATTCCGAGACTACTCCACCAGGAATTATCTTTGTATTAGCGAATCCTAGAAGCGATTCTATGGATTTATGCTTGGAAAAATCTATCGTATAAGGACACTTAATTCCACTCTTCATTGTATTATTATTAGGCCTTATGAAGAAGACTTCATCATCCAATCCTAGTTTATCCTTTAGAAATGTATTGATGTCAGCGATCTCATAGGTTCCGTGGGGGATGTCAATTGTTTTAGGTTTACCATTATGAATATAGTGAAATCGATGTTTGGTATTGTGTAGAATGTTTCAAAATTAAGGAGAGCAACTTCATAATGGCCTGAAGAATCTAAATGTAGCGGAGGGTTTAAATAGGATGAAATTACATTATCTGACCCGCTCACTGTAACTGTGTAGCTCATCTTGACAGTAACTCTACAAAGCTAGAAATTGCAAGCACAAGTGCCCACAGATGACTGAACCAAAATCCTGATATCTCTGTATATTACACAGTATTTTAACACCTCGCAGATATTTTTCAATCTCAGGAAGAGGTTTCAAATTTCCAAAACTATCAAAGTAGTATGCGAGACCACCATCCTTCCGAACCGCAACCCAATGCGTTCCTTCCTTATCAGAGGTATCGAGGTTAACAATAATCCTCTCTCCAAAACGAGGTATTAAGGGAAGCTTATCAATCATATATACTCCTCTAAAATAGGGTATTTTTAAACGCCTGGCATAGAGCTCTATATCAATGTCACTTAGGGCTTCTTCCGGTATATGTACAATCCTCTTCCCGAGCTTTTTGACTTCTTTAAACCATTTCCTCTAGATTTTTTATTTTTTAAGCCACTGGCAATTTTAGATGTGGCAGCTAAAGATGTCATAAGAGGCAGCATTTGTAAAATACCTCCTTTATCTCTCTTCTTACCACCTCTCTTTCGAAGTCCCTTTCCTCTAGCTTCCATTGCCTTGTTATGTCTCACAACTTCCGCCAACTGTCTATCAGCAACCTTTTTCCTATTGACGGCAGTAGCAATTTGAGCAGCACCTCCAGCCGCAGCACCTAAGGCTGCAATAATTGGTATCAAAGGTAAGAATC